>JACXGM010033775.1:0-12177 GCA_016801145.1 Umbra pygmaea
GGGGTGTCAAACCAGATCCACAAAGGGCCTAGTGTCTGCAGGTTTTTGCTTTTACCTTGTACCTGAATGATTGAATGTCACTAATTGGTTAGGATCTTGCCTCACCTGGCAGTCTACGTCTTAATTGGGCTCTAATTGAAAGGAAAGACCAAAAACCAGCATACACTCGGCCCTCCGTGGAACCGGTTTGACACCTGTGACGTAGACCGACTTACGGATATGGCCATTCAAATGTGATATTGCGTATGTATGCTGTCCTACCGGAACATTTCCAAGAATAGACTAATCGGTAACAATATAAACTGTATAGTTCAGCATTGACATACTAGGTTATGTCATCTGACCCCTGAGACCAGGCTGGAAATACTAGTCTGTTTTTTTCTAAATAAAACAAGCAATTTGTTGGGAACCATCTGAGAAAATTAGGTTTAGGGGTTTTGCATGGGGACTGGGAGCCAATGTAATGAATCCCCAAAATTCTTCTAAGCAATTGAGGCTGAAAAGACGTTGAAAATATGCTGAAAAGACGTTGAAAATATGTTTTTGTGGTTGAACAACCATTGAATAGATGTTGAAAAGACATAATTCGAAATATTTTCCTCAGAGGGATGTTCGCTCTATCCTTCCAAATCTCTATCACACACATAAACAGACACACACATTTATGCACATACACACACAGGTATATTTAGCGTCTGACAGAAAGGCAACTTACATCAATGCCTTTCTCCCCTGGAAGCCCGTCTCGGCCAGGCTCACCTGAATCTCCCTTTTGCCCCTACAATCAACAACACAACCCTTGTTAACTACGTAAATATACACATGTCTGACAAGATACAAAATTAATTTGCATGCATACAAAAATCTCCTATGATTAATCATACAAAGACAAATTATCATTAATTGCATATAAAAAAAGTGAACGTTTTCTTTAAAGTATGTAATAACTTACTGGTGGGCCAGGAATACCAGGCTTTCCTTTCAAGCCCTGCGGAGAGAGAAAGTGAGACAAAGGAACAGAGAGAGAAATAACTTCACAATGTGTATGAAATACTGTATGTATGTGAGTGTTTACTGACAGAGATGGTTTGGAATATGGATAATTATGTAGATAGTCAGTTCTTAAAAATCTCTTGTTTACTGCTCTATACAGTACATGACCAAAAAAGCAGAAATCAACATTCACTGTAGACAATCTCAGCGTTGAAACCACTTTTCTCCATCTGTGCCATTGATTTGCATTTGCTCCCAACCTACTCTAGCGAGGGCTCTACCCTAGGTTCATAAATTATTCAATCAATCAAATTTATTTTGATCAATCAAATATACATGTTGCCGAGCCGGACGATTATTTTCACACTGCTCATCCAACACAGAAGCCTAAAGTCAGATGATGTGCTCACCAACTACCTATACTTCCACGATTGAATTCACAGGCACTCGAAGTGCACACAGGGGGTCTGCGCCACGCGAACCCCCTCATATCCATTTTGAATCTATTATCTGTTTGATTAAAATGTTTTGCTTAAAGAGCTCATATGCTTATTTTCATTAGATTCATAACTGTATTTAGAGGTTGTTCCAGAATAGGTTTACATGGTTTAATTTATAAAACACAATTTGTTTTCACCCTTTGAGTCTCTTTCAGTTTTAAGCAAACTCTCGCGCTAGCTAGAAAGTTATCTTCTACTAACTTTGTAATGTTAGCTCACAAGGCTACATTTGACTGTGACCGTAACAGCAGCTTATATGAGCACATACAGCAGTATTTCACATCTTGAAATACACCACCCATCACCATATTTTATAAAAGAAGCTGTTAAACGTGAGTTCCGTTACGAGCTCACGTCAGTTCCCCACGGAACTAAAGGCTTGACTACAATCAAGCTGTTTGGAGCAGTTTGTGAACAGTGTTTTCTGTTGGAGATGGAAACTCTCTTAGAGTAGCCTGAACTCATTGGAGTGGATTTTGGTCTTTTTCACATTTTTAAACCTATTACATGGAATTTTTCACCTTTTTAAACCTATTACATGGAATTTTCACCTTTTTAAACCTATTACATGGAATTTTTCACCTTATTAAACCTATTACATGCACAAAAAGCATATATAACACAATTAAGGGGAAAAGCCAAAAAGCATTATATAAGCACTTTAATTATGTTTCTGATGTTTTTATTTTAAATTTGCTGTAGACATGACTCTAAAAAGAGACATTGTTTCGGAGTGATTTCACTGGATGACAGTGTTAAGCTTTCTAGCAGACTTAATTGCTGACATTTCATTGCTGACCAGTGTTCCCGGTTAGCATCCTCCAAATAATTTTATTCAGTGTTTTCAGAATATTCAACTATTTTCATTAATTGCTTCTAATTAGGGAGTCTTTCAAGGTACAGTCAGAGTGAGTGACTGGAAAAAGAGACCAAACTTTGGATTGTGGCCAAACGAATATACTGTACATTAGCCAGTTAACAGCCTTAACAACAGCCTGTTAAAAATGCTTTTAAGTAATTTTGAGTTTGGATATGGAAGCATCATTATGAATCAAATCAATGTCTTAGTGTGGCTTTAACACTTATACAACCTGGACCGATAGAGAAGAGAACCAAACTAGGAAATTAGTAAGTATGGGTGTATTCATTCCACCATCAATAAACATGGTACCAAAAACAACGAAAGTTGCAAAAAAGTAGATAGGAATACTAATGTTAACAGCAGACATAGGATAATGTTTGTACAGATAAACAACTAAATGTTATTAGTATTTAACATATTTCAATTCCTGTTTTGTCTTTGTAATGTTTAACTGATTGGGGTCCAGTAGTCGGGGCTCACATGTACTGCTGCAGCATGACTTCCTAGCTCGCCCACTGCTCTTTCAATAAAACACTCTATACTTCCCCACTCTTTTGAAATCATGAAGAAAAACAAAATAAACTACAAAATGCTAAATAGAGTTGAACAAAATGCTAATATGTAACTATTACCTTCACTTGATATATAATAATTGGCTTTTTGATAACAACAAATTGTTCTATGGAACAATAAGGTGACAGTTAATAACATGCACAAATATCTTATTTCAAATGGCTCAGAAGGTTGCCAGTTCAATTCCCAAATCTGCCAAATGTTGTTGTGTCCTTGGGCAAGGCAGTTAACCCTAGGTTGTTCCAGGGGATGTCCATGTACTTACTGTAAGTTGCTCTGGATAAGTGCATTTGTTAAATTAGGAACATGTACATTTAACATGTCTAGAACCTGACTGATCTGGATGGTCAATTTGTCACAGTTGGAGAGGATAAGATGGCTTTGATATTTTAC
This sequence comes from Umbra pygmaea, assembly GCA_016801145.1. Taxonomy (NCBI): domain Eukaryota; kingdom Metazoa; phylum Chordata; class Actinopteri; order Esociformes; family Umbridae; genus Umbra; species Umbra pygmaea. The sequence continues at coordinate 3,322 of JACXGM010033775.1, forward strand.
ACCTCTACCCTCAGTGTGTAGTCAGGTACTTTCCTCTGACGATAGGACTGGATAGGTAAATAGAGGAGAATCAAGGTGGCACTATGGCTTACATCCAGTGATTGAAGTGGAAAAACAATAGGTGCCAGTACTTTTAGAGTGTATAAATGATACTATGAGATATTGCTTTTGTTCACAATAATATGTGTGTTTATTTTGTAAAGGGGTAGAAGGACATTGAAAGAAAATTAGAAAGCAGTTAGCTGCGCAGGTGGCAATGAATCAGTGATTTTTAGCAGGCCTGCAAAAGCTTTATATTCAGAAGTACATAGGTCATATAATTTCCTATTTAAACAAGCATATTGAAATCATACTAGTGTAGTCACCCATGCACAGTAGATGGCAGGGCTGAACATGAACTGAGATATGGACTCCTTCATTTAGTGACTTGTATATGTTTAGTTGTGTCCGAATCATTTAGTTAATACATGATTGGGTTCCATTTATGTCTATATATGTATTCTATTTATGTTCAGTACAAATGCATGGTGTTTGTGTCTCCCCTTTCCTTCATGTGTGACTATTCCCTTTAGGGGTTAACCACGCCTCTCCCTTGCCAGTGTTGCTGGGAAATAGAGTTTAGTTTAGGTAAAGCTGTATTGAGTAGATTGACTTGATTACATATTACGAACAGCCGTGTCCTGTTGGTTAGGTTTAGGTTAGGTTGGTATATATGCAACCCCGACTTGGGAAAGGCGTAAATGATTCACTACTGTTCGGTGTGAAGTGCTGTTTGTTTTTTGGAGGTCGGTCCGGAACTAATACTGGGAAATGTTGTGAAAAGTGAGTTGCCTATGCCTGTATATATACAGTGCCTTGCGAAAGTATTCGGCCCCCTTGAACATTTCAACCTTTTGCCACATTTCAGGCTTCAAACAGAAAGGTATAAAACTGTCATTTTTTGTGAAGAAGCAACAACAAGTGGGACACAATCATGAAGTGGAATGAAATTTATTGGATATTTCAAACTTTTTTATAAAAAAAAGACAAATTGGGCGAGCAAAATTATTCTGCCCCTTTACTTTCAGTGCATCAAACTCTCTCCAGAAGTTCAGTGAGGATCTCTGAATGATCCAATGTTAACCTAAATGACTAATGATGATAAATAGAATCCACCTGTGTGTAATCAAGTCTCCGTATAAATGCACCTGCTCTGTGATAGTCCGAGATACTGTTGTGGAGAAGTTCAAAGCCGGATTTGGATACAGAAAGATTTTCCAAGCTTTAAACATCCCAAGGAGCACTGTGCAAGCGATAATATTGAAATGGAAGGAGTATCAGACCACTGCAAATCTACCAAGACCCGGCCGTCCCTCTAAACTTTTAGCTCATACAAGGAGAAGACTGATCAGAGATGCAGCCAAGAGGCCCATAATCACTCTGGATGAACTGCAGAGATCTACAGCTGAGGTGGGCGAGTCTGTCGTATATTGTACAAATCTGGCCTTTATGGAAGAGTGGCAAAAAGAAAGCCATTTCTGAAAGATATCCATAAAATGTGTCATGTAAAGTTTGCCACAAGCCACCTGGGAGACACACCAAACATGTGGAAGAAGGTGCTCTGGTCAGATTAAACCAAAATCGAACTTTTTGGCAACAATGCAAAACGTTATGTTTGGCGTAAAAGCAACACAGCTCATCACCCTGAACACACCATCCCCACTGTCAAACATGGTGGTGGCAGCATCATGGTTTGAGCCTGCTTCTCTTCAGCAGGGACAGGGAAGATGGCTAAAATTGATGGGAAGATGGATGGAGCCAAATACAGGACCATTCTGGAAGAAAACCTGACGGAGTCTGCAAAAGACCTGAGACTGGGATGGAGATTTGTCTTCCAACAAGACAATGATCCAAAACATAAAGCAAAATCTCCAATGGAAGGGTTCACAAATAAACATATCCAGGTGTTAGAATGGCCAAGTCAAAGTCCAGACCTGAATCCAATCGAGAATCTGTGGAAAGAACTGAAAACTGCTGTTCACAAACGCTCTCCATCCAACCTCACTGAGCTCGAGCTGTTTTGCAAGGAGGAATGGGCAAAAATGTCAGTATCTCGATGTGCAAAACTGATAAAGACATACCCCAAGCGACTTACAGCTGTAATCTCAGCAAAAGGTGATGCTAAAAAGTATTAACTTAAGGGGGCTGAATGATTTTGCATGCCCAATTTTTCAGTTTTTTATTTGTTAAAAAAGTTTGAAATATCCAATAAATTTCATTCCACTTCATGTTTGTGTCCCACTTGTTATTGATTCTTCACAAAAAATGACAGTTTCATATCTTTATGTTTGAAGCCTGAAATGTGGCAAAAGGTCGAAAAGTTCAAGGGGGGCGAATACTTTTGCAAGGCACCGTATATATATATATATATGCTTGAGTGTTTGTGTTATTTATTTATTTATATCCGCTATCCTGTGCGTCAACAGGAATATCATTGAGTATTAGCTATTCAGCGTTCCGTGCCGCTGTTGAGAGCACGTAGGCTATATCGCATTATTCTTGTTAAATGCATATTCGACTAGGCTGTACCCTGCAACCTGCTCACTCAGTTTTTCTGGATCCATCTGAATAAATCCAGCAACTACATTTGCCAACTGCCTACCTGAGTCCACTCTCTCCTTTACACCACACGATCGTGACAAGTGTCTTGTTTTTATGTGTTTGCTTTTAGATGTAGCAAAAATGGAGAAGAATCTGATTGTGGCTGTAGCTCAGCTGTGCTTGAGGAATGCCCATCAACGTACAAATTGAGGGAGGCGTCCCAACACCACGTGACAGAAGTGTAGCACGGACAAGTGGATCTGCAACTTTAGGCGGGCTGTCCACTGGACACGGCGAATGTGTTGCGTTGCACCAGAAGTCAATTATTGTCAATGGAGCAAGCCGCAAAGATCTGTTTGCCGTGCGGGCTTGCGATGCGGTGCGCTCTGTGTGTCGCATGCGTTTCAATTATTCAACTTGTGCGTTGCGACACCGTGCCGATGTACAACCGGAAGTTGAAGTTCCCAATGGAACGAGTAGCACGACACAATAGTAACAGTCCTGCCTTGCGGAAGCACATGTGTGTCAAGTCCCCACTATGCGGACGCATATATCCAGTAAAAAGTAACGTGTGCTAAAATCTGACGTGTCCAGTGGACATCCCGCCTTACGGTACAGCTCCAGTTGTCCATGCTACACTTCTGTTGCACCGCACTCCACATTATTCCTATGGTGGACGTCAAGCGACTTCAACATGAGAGCAAAGCATTCCGAGAAGATGCATTTAAGAAAATAAAAAAGCTTTATGCAAATGAATCCGTTGAACACGACACGAATATCCAATAGAAGTAGAGCACAGAGTACTTTCTTGTAGATGTAGCAAAAATGGAGGAGAAACCGATTGTGGCTGTAGCCCATGAGGAACGCCCATCAACATACAAATTGAGGGTGACGTCCCGACACCACGTGCCAGGCAACAGAAGTGTAGCACGGACAAGTGGATCTGCACCTTCAGAAGACAAGCAGCACAATCAGTTGACCACACTGCAGCTGACAAAGACCTGAATGCGCTGCGCATGTGCAAACAGCATTGTCAAAGAATAACCACAAATCTGTTTCGTTTGCTCCCTTTTGTTTTAAATTTAAAGAGTTTAATTTGATCGTTTATTTTATTATTTTCATGCTCTTAATCAGAAAATATTTTTATGCATTTAATCACAAGAGATTTTTAGACAGTTGTTTATTCCTGTTTCTGATTCTGCCATGTGCAGAATCTTAGGTCATTGGACACGATAACGTCACACAGATGCTAATTAGCGTATGACGTCATCTAGTGACATGTAGCAACTTTTCGAGCAGGATTTAGCTACTTTCCATTGGAAATAGTTGGCATCACTGGCTGCCACCCCAAAACATGCCATACCCTGACCTATTTCAGTGCGACTCGGGACACTACTTTGGAGATATCGACAAATATATTTACATAGCTAAGTTGTAAGTAGACAAACATAAGATTAAATCCATGCCTTTGTTGACCAAATGTGTTTATTTAAAGGGCCGTCGAAATTCTCTTCTATGAAAATTATGCTAAGGACACAAAAACGTAGTAGGAAATGTAATGTTTCCATACGAAGCTAGGCCTATTCATGATATTTAGTTGACAGCCTCTACCTAACAATTGGTTTGTTTGGCATTGGCTAAAAATTATCACAAGTTTTGGGAAGTGCCTATTTGAGACAAAATTATCAGGTAAATGGAGTTCATTTCTTTACAGTGACCTATAAAACAAATAGAAAGAGTAAAGAACATATCAATCATGGTCACCAGTATGATATGAACTCCATTTACCTGATCATTTTGTCTCAAATAGGCACTTCCCAAAACTTGTGAACTCATCAAGTAACTAAAAAGTACTCCTAAAAGTAACTATACCCAACACTGCCGGTAAGTACTGGCCCACTTCAAGCACTGCTTACATCTACATCTATATAATTTAAATCAAATCTGCAAAGTATAGTAAATAAGAGGGCAGCATTTAGTGATATCACATGTTAATACAGAACCGAAACCCTTAAATTCAACCCAGCTAAGGTGATCCATGTTCACATCTAAAAGCAACAGACGAGTCCTTCTATTAGTGAAATACTAAATACGCTGCTCGTATCAATTCAGTCTGGACATATCAACCAATAGAGGCCGGTTAAACTTAATAAAGGACTATAGGCTCTCAGACTTTAATGTGTTAAACTCCATTCCAGTAACAAAGTCTCCAGGCATCAATGTGAGCCTATCCTCCTCAATTAAGTTTCATCAGCCTACACTGATATCTATAGTACCTGGAGCATAACTACCGGTACCTAGCTCATATCTACTTAATTTTGAGGAAGAAAGAGTTTTACAAATAATTGCTTTGCATAATGGCATAGCCCTAGCTTATAACATCACATTTATTTATTTTCTTTCTAGTCTACACTTCAATGTCAGTTTCCTTTTTCTATTAATTTGTTTGATTCTGTATTCATGGCATGTTTTCAGAACTTGGCTTTGCTTAGACAGGGAATACCTCAAAGGTATCACATTACCGCACAATCCCCTCTTTTGAGATGGAGAGAATCTCCACGACTCAAAGAACTCTCTCACTGTGGGAAACAGAGCTCTTTTGTGACACTTAGTTTTCATTTTATCGCCCTCTGGTGGTTCGACTGCAGTGTTACCACAAGGAGCTCCATTTGGTACAATGCCCGTCTTTGTGACAACCTGAGGTAATACTCACATCAATGCCGTCGGACCCGGGTGTGCCAGAGGGGCCGGGCGGTCCTGGAAGGCCCTGAGGTCCTGGAGGACCGCTCTGGAAGAAATTAAAACAAAATGGACGATTTAGAAATGTGTAGAGGTTTGTTATATATTGATTTGCCCTCTGAATGTATCACAGTTTGTTATTCAAGCATTTGGATACCTGTTGATGAAATATTATCAACAAAATTTGGTATAGGGGGAATGGAGGATACAAATATTTTGTGCCATTTACGTTTAATAATTGAGAGTTTGAGTTTCAGCTGCAGCACTGATGATTGGAGGCCTATGTGATGATGGAGCAACAAAAAATAATATTTCATGTGAATAAAATCCTATAGGCAAGACCATTACCATAGACAAAAAGTGAATCACTTGTAAGCATGACCCGTTCACATTACATTCTGTCATAAAGCATGAAAACCAAAGTAAATGTCCAATGGTTGAATGAATAGAACTTTAAATACACAAAAAATGTTACAAGCAAAAACTATTCAGTGCTCATGCGAGAGAAATAGAATAATTAGTTTCTTTTTTAACACCTATAGATATTATAAGAATGCAGCACCATGTAATAATGAATTGTTTCCAGAAAAGAAAGTATTTGTCACCAAATAAAGGAGTGTGGCAGGTGGGTGAGAAAAGGCTGAGGGGGGAGGAGGTCATGGGTCTGGGAATGTTAACCAAGGCCCTCCCCCATTCTCCTGCTGGGAATGTCGGTTCGTCCAATCGATTTCCATCACTTCCATCCAGTCAAAACACAAAGTCCATTAAGAGTGTGATGGTGTATTCCAGAATTCTTCCAATCGATCAGAAAAAGTTTGTAATTCCACACAGTGATCCTGTTTGTTCTGAATGCTCTGGGAACGGCATGCTGGATGACACGTATGTGTGATTTGGTGGATGGTTGTTTTCAGGTTGTGTGTGTGTGTAATATGTGTGCACTGATGCTTGTCCTTCATGTCCAGTCGTATTCAAGTTGTTGGTTTTCTCTTAAATCTCTTTTTTGATGAAAAACATGAATCAGTAAGTTTTATATCCAACTGCCCTCCAGGAATAACCATCCATTTGGAAAAAGATACGTCTTCCTTTGCACTCAGGTAGAAACATCCACAAAATCCAGGGCCACAGTCCACAATAGGAAGTTACATGTATGTACAATGCCATATCACACACCAACACACACACATATTACCCAACTGTCCTTCACTCGGCTTAGGACACCACTTTCCAAACACATAATAAAACTTATAAAACAACTCTGAGACAACAAAGAAAAAAACTTTTGTCATTGGTTACTTCTCTGAAACATTTCTGAAACTAGAGTTTTCCAACCACCACTTGCCAGTGTGAAAACACAAACTTAGCAAGCACCAATTTCCTAGCAACATTCTCCCTTTAGCGCCATTCCATCACACCAAGGGACCATTCAACCCACCTTACCCCAGTCAGAAGCACCCAAACCTAGGCTTGAGTCCCCACTAACCTCCCCTGTCCACTCACCACTTGGGCCAAAGCCAGGCACAGGGTCTGCAGGATGACCCAGCTCTTCAACACCGCCGAGAGTCCAGCCATGATGCCGTTTTCCTGTCCCTCTCTCGCGCCTCGGGACTATATCCTCTCCTGCGTTTACCTTCGCTCTCCTGTCCTCTCCTTTCCAGGCAGGGACAGAAAAGGTACGGGCTCAGAAAGGGAAGGGGGAAATGTGCACAGCCCCACAAATTCCACACAGGAAAAGTGGTGTTGAGGTATGGCAGGATGGATGGATTATAGAACGAGAGAGAGAGGTGTAACCCAGTCCTACAGCCTGTCCCTGTGAACACAGGAGCTCTGAAGACCCCCACACTGACACACACACACACACACACACACACACACACACACACACACACACACACACACACACACACACACACACACACACACACTGAAATACACACAAACACACATTCACCTCAGAACAGCTCAGTGGCATGGGGTGGAGTCTGAGAACACTGGTTCATGAATAATATATATCCGAGCTTGCATGATGATTGGACACTGCTGCTCACAAGCTCCACCCTGAGGAAGGGTACTTCCTGAGTGTTTGAAATGTAAATGTATGGCCAGAGATGGACAAATTACTGAGTAAGATTTCTTTTCTGAGTAACTCTGAGTTCACAAGTATTGGGAAGTCCCTACTTAAGACCAAATTGATCATGTAAAAAGAGTTCACATCTTACCAGGGACCATGATTGATATTTCCTTTCCTCTTTTTTATTGTTTTATAGGTTACTGTTAAGTAACCTTTACCTAATCAATTTGGTCTTAAGTAGGGACTTCCCGAAACTTGTGAACTCAGAAAAGTTCTGAGTTACTCAGAAAAGTACTTTTACTCAAGTAAATGTCCACCTCTGTGTATGGCCAATCCCAAATCAACTTAATTTGATAGATGTAAGCAAACTGATCCTTGCAGTTAGATAGACTAGGTGTTATATTCACAGTTATTCCCATAGCGATTATATTAATTCAGACCTCAACAATTTAGTATTGTTTGTGTTTTAAGGATCAATTTGGGATTGTTCCTCTCTGTCTCTGTATATTTACATTTGTCTGAAGGTGTGTGAACAGTATGTTTGCATATCAGTTCACGATTTGTCCCAGAGCCTTTCCACTGTGGCAGCGTAAATACAGTATGTATTTAAACATTCAGATGATCAACTATTAGGCTGTGGCTGGAGATAGCATGGATACTTAGGCATTATCCAAGAAAAGTTTCCCCTTAAACACAGTATCTTAAAGGGGCTATTTGGATCATTTTTCTTTCTTCTGTTTTCAAGCACTTTAAAACCTGTATTTTTTATATTAAAAAGAAATGTAAATAAGTGCTTAATGTGGGATAATGATTATATACTGTATGCAAAAACATTGTTACACACAGTTTAAAATTGATAATTTATATCAAAGATAGACTGGCACAATTGCTGTTCAAATAGCAAAATAAGCCCTGCAAAGTGAAGAAAATCACGGTCCCATCTAAATTTATTTTTCTATTTTTCAAATATCAAGAACTACAGTTTGTACAGTTTGACTAAGGATGTTTCTGGAGTGCACCTTTAAGTTGGTACCAGCCCTTGTGACTGCATGACAAAACTGCCTTTGGGTCACTGGAGGCCTCCATCGTACACTAAGGATCAACTCTGTTTTATGGGAAAATGCTGCTCTCTGTTGGTCATCTGGTGTTGAGGCAATTCAAGGGATGGTGTTACCATTATCAATGTATTCCTCAATTATAATGCAATAACTTTGTATTTAATACCAGAATATCCTATGTAAACACTATACTGTGGCCAGGATTCTAAGTTGAACCAGGAAATATGAGCTTATCACACCAGTCCTCAAGTCTCTACACTGGCTCCCAGTCACATTTAGGATAGACTTTAAAGTATTATTACTGGTATATAAATCACTCAATGGCCTAGGACCTAAATACATTGCAGATATGCTCATTGAATATAAACCCAACAGACCACTCAGATCATCAGGATTACATCAGCTAGAGAT
>JACXGM010033777.1:0-12176 GCA_016801145.1 Umbra pygmaea
TCATACGTTCCATCCATGTCTGCAAAAGAGCCGAGTATTTAGGAACTGGTGCCGTTACAGCATTTTAGACAATTACCTGAAGAACATTCTATTACTGTGTTTATTTTATGTGGTTGTGTTGCGTTCTTCTTGCTTTTTAATTGCTCTGCTTGTCTACTGTACATGTATAAACCTTTTACATTGCAAACTGTACATACAGTGAGCCCCATAATTCATTGGACAGTGACCATTGTTTGGGTATTTTGGTCCTGTACTCTAGCACTTTTGAGTTTGAAAGAAGACAATGAGATTGAAGTGCAGACTGTCAGCTTTAATTTGAGGGAATATTCATACAAACCAGATGAACCGATTAAAAATCATAGAACCTTGTGTATACGGTCCCCCCATTTTCTGGCACCAAGACACTGGATGGTTTAACATAATGTAGAATAAAGTAATAATTGTTAATATTTGGTTGCATATTCTTTGCATGCAATGATTGTTTCAAGTCTGGGATGCATCACCAGACAATAAGTATCTTCCCTGGGGATACTCTGCCAGGCCTGACGGCAGCCGTCTACAGTTCCAACTTTTTCTGGGTACTTACAGCCTTCAGTTTCCTCTTTAACATGTAAAATGCATGTTCAATTGGAGTCAGATCTGGTGACTGAATCTGTCACTCAAGGTTTGTGCCAAAAGACTCGGTAGACCACTGTAGTGGATGACTGGAGAATGCTCTCTATGATGAAGAAAACCCCATGACAACAGCTCTACACATCAAAAACACTCTCCTGGATGCAGGTGCAGATGTGTCAAAGTCTACCATACGTAGAAGACTACACCAGATGGACTATTGAGGGACAAAATGTGGAAAATCCTTGACTGGCCGAGTCAATCGCCAGATCTGAATGATAAAAACTTAAGGCAATAAGTCACTGAAACAAGTAGGAACTGTAGATGGCTGGAGCACAGGCCTGGCAGAGTATCACCAGGAAAAAGAGCCAGCATCTGGTGATGTTGATGCATCGCAGACCTCAATTTTTTGTCATTGCATGCAAAAGATATGCAACCAAAATGGGGGGGCATATGTTCAAAAGGTTAAATGATTTCTAAAACGTTAGTATGAATGCACACTCAAATTAAAGGTGTCTAAACTTCAACCTAATGGTCATTGTATCCTTTCAAACTCAAAGTGCTACAGAACAGAACTAAAATAACCAAACAATGGTCACTGTCCAATAAATGATGGGGCTCACTGTGTGAATTTCACATCCATTCCAAATCTCAGTGTGGCTTTTATGGAAAGCTTCCTATGAATGTACTACAATGAACTGAAAGGAAAAACTCTAGGTCCAAGTTATCCTTTATAGGGATTTTGCCTTTTGAAATGTTGCAAGACTACATTTCACTAAAACAGAGCAAAGTAACCGGATAACTGCTTCAATCTTCTTGGCCACTTCATCTGGTTAAAAACAGGGACTGGTAGTTGGTAAATGAGTAAGGATTATGCACAGGGAATTGACACCACTGTTGGCTCAGGTCATAGAACAATTCAGGTTTTAGCCTCTGGTGTCCACTGAAAATAGGCAGCAGATAATGCCAGACCATATGGCTATCTTTTGGCCAGTCCTGTGCTTGGATGAAAGCCTGGTCAGGAACCACATTACTGGGACTCGCAATGACTAGAAACTTTCTTTTTAAAAAGGCATACATTGTTAGATCGGTTTACTCAGTGAGAGATGAGCTTATGCTGCACCTCTGAAGGCCTTCAACTACAGTTTAAATAAGGTACAGCTTAATGTTACAGTTTAGGGCAGAGACAAGCACTAACCCTGGTCAAAAATCCTTAAGTCATGCAGCCTCTAAAATCAAGCTCAGCCCAAACACATGACCAAAACCTCTGCTTTGGGGGACATTCTGCCTACAGTACCAGATTAATTACAAATAATGGCAAACTGCCCTTCAGTATAGCACCCCCTACAGAGATAATCAGGGAGAATCATACCTATTAAAGGGATGGCCAGCTGGCGGCGGAACAGAGTGTGGATGCGCTCGAGCTGTGCATTCAAAAGCGCCTGCTGCTCTCGGGTAGGAACACTGCCAGGTGGGGGCTGAGGAGAACGCAGGGAGACAAAACAGTGAACATCCAGGAAAGAGCCTGGTTTGTGTAATATTAAATTGTACTTTATTAATGTTTACCTAACACTAAATGCTAAGTATACCTCCATTATGTCAAACATGATCATGACATTAAATATTGCCTGCTGGCCTGGGGCAAGTAAACACATTTGGTGGGCAATACTTATTTGTGATTTACAAATTAAAACCTTTAAATAAGAAAGAATCAACTGACCAAATTACAAGAGATTTACTTCAGTGATTCAGAGATTAAGCTGGATCAACCCAATGGGAAACCAGACCCTGCTAGAAGTGGTATTGGTGGCCAAGTAGGGGGCAGTCTTTCCTAGGTTCTATGTATCAAATCCAGATGTCCAAAGGCAGAGAAGAGGACATTTCCTAGCATAGGTGCTTTGGAGATGAGCATCAACTATATGAATACAATTCTATAAACATTGAACAGTCACTTACAAACCACCCTAACAACAATACAGACATGGGAAATGTGTCTTGTTGGAGCCATGAAATCTCACCTGAACAGTTGCCAATATGGCATTCTCATACTCCCTGTAGGCCTCCCACACCGTTGCACCCTTGGTCATGTGCAGCCCGACGGCCGTCAAGGCTCTCTCAAAGATGGACCTTACCCTCTCAATCCCACCAGGCTGTCCCATGCCCCCGATAGAGTACTGGGCATACTCCAGCCAGATTTCAGGGCCTGATGAACACACATGAAATGTAATGTTTAGTTTCAATAACTTCAATGTATACTATTGACATGTAATGTGTCAATGACTGCAGATAGACTTACAGATGTAATCTTTGACAGCCCTCTCAAAGAGCTCATAGATTTTTTCCCGGTTTGGCTCCTCCTCTGTAAAATGGATCTCATCCTTCAGCCAGTCCAGCCAAATCTCTGCAGAAAAGGACAACTCAGATTTGCATTCACATCACATTCACAAAATCATTAAACACGTTTGAAACAATAAAACTATTACCTTTGAACAATAATGATGAAACCGAAAATCTAGGTAAAAAATGATTGTACCATCAAACTCAAAAGGCTTGTTAACAAACAAGCAATAATAAAAGCCAACATTTTCAACTCAACATACAGCTCATCTCTAGAAAGGGCCATCAGACACCTTCACTCACCTTCTGTGAGTGGGAAGAGCTCGCTCATCTTCTGCCTTGCCTTACGTAGCCGAGGCAGCTCGCCCTCCTGCCTCAGGAGTTTTATGAGGTCTACATGACAGTTATAGTCAAAAGCATTGATCGACAGCTGAAAATAAGGGATAAAAAAACTCAGATCACAACCACTGTGAATTTAAAGGTGAAGCTAGATTTTAAACACTAACATTAATATTTAACAATGAATATGAGTATGGCTTGTGCCATACCACTCAGAAGGACTTATATGTTGTTGCTCACGAGCTAACTATTACAGTACACTGTACTCCGCAGGCTGGTGTTTGTCGACAGGGCGCGTGTTGTCTTTGGAAGCACGTTGGTAAAACCACACGACATTTGAAAAAATTGACATTCTATTTAGCGCGAAAGCAACTTGCTACCTAACGTTAGCACGGTTTCTAAATTATAAAGCTGTTCTTTTGATTTACACTAAGTTACAGTATATTGTTGAGGACATTTCCATTTTAGTTTGCATGCTAGCCAATACTATTGGGACCTTACAGTACTAGTTAGCCAACGTTGCACATAGTTGCTTGTGTTGTTGGCTAGCTCTAGATATCAGCATCAACAGTACTGCACGTAAGTAGCTACGGTACGTTTTTACACCAAATCGAGTTCTAGCGAGTTACGCTAACTGACGGAGTGGACTAGTTAGTAGAGATTCTAACTAGCTGGTATCGCGTTCATGTTTCTAAATAGCTAGCTAGCTAATGTCTATAGAGTTATCGTAACGCTAAGCTAACTAGCTAGCGTCCGGGAACGTACCTGCTCCTCCAAACGCTGTATTTCGGCTTCATTCTCTTTTTCATCTTCTGATGTGTCATCTTCGTTGTCGGAATTTTCAATTCCCATACCCTCTTCTTCGTCTGACTCCATTTCTCTTTCCATTGCTGCTTCTTCCTCCGGCTCTTGCAATGGCATCTCCTCTGCGTTCCCTGTTGCTGCCATGTTGAAACTGTCTGCCTGGTAACAGGGTACTGGCTAGTTGCCCAAGGTGCTTGCTAGCGGATCCTATGCAAAATTCAAAACGTCACGTAATCCTGCCTACAGCTATCTACTGTACCCACACTATAAATGTAATTAGCTAGCTACAGAAGGATCTACAGCGTAATCAATTTCTTCATAGCTAGCATTCTCCCAATGGCTTGTTTTGCAATGCCAATCAAATGTCAAAAATATATTTTGTTGGAAGAGTTCTTAATCTTCAGTACATGTGCTGGGTAGTATGCAAGACTCAACTGAATACAGTTGGAGTTGAAGAGTTAGTGGCAACTGGAAACTTGATATTATTATTTAGTTTGTTTGCATTTAAATTGATCCTTGTGAATGTATTTTTTGCTATATTGTTTGCCTATGATTTCATAAGTACAGAAAGCCTTAATCCTACCGGCAACGCCTGAAAGCATTGTTCTACAATCTTTGAAACGGGAGATAACACATTAATAAACTACAAAACTGTAAATATATTTACAGGCGCCCGACCTGAACGCAGGGAGTCGCTAGAGCGGGACATGACAAGGTACACAAGTCCGACTATCCACCTTTCACAAGTCAGTGTAGCTAGTGAAGGAGGCGAAAGATGATGTGAAGTCAAAATCATAGTTTTAAAAATTGAAACAAAAAGCTAACCTGCACTATGGAGCATGGCACAAAGCATTACTGTCACTTGAAGCACAGATAATGTGTATAAATGACTGACTGGAAAAAAGACAAAAGAATCATGGCTTTTATAGGAGATAGCTCAGGGTTTCCAGCTCTTTTTAATCCCTCTATTCCATAGTTTTCCAATTAGGGTAGTGTTTCTTAAATCTCTCCTGGGGGACCCCTTTTTTTGCACACTGGTAGGAAATAACCATTGATAAATACCACTTGTTCTTAGCATCAGTGCTCGTGCAGTCTCAATGATTTTCATATCAACACACACCCCTAATTACCCAAATATGTTAGAAATCTTACCATAAACCTGCCGGGAAACAAACAACAATGAGGATCATGAAATTGACGACGCAATCTAAATCTCCGAGTTATATAGACAGAAGGTGCCATGTAGTGTAATGCTGGATTCACACCAGGCACGGCAAACTGATTGTGTTGCGGCGGAAGTCCATTCATTTCAATAGGAAGCAATGCGCACCGCTGCTGCAAATCTACTGTGTATCGCAAGAGTTGAAATTATCAATGACAGTATACAAGATGGACGAGACCTTGCCATTTTATTCCTATGGAGAGAACGTGAAGTCAATTAGAAGCACTTTTTCGGTGATTGCCGAGCGTACTGCGCAGCCTCACGCTGAGCGTGATGACGTAGATGTGACGTGAGCAACGGCTTTGAAAGGAATTCTTATCTGGAATTCTTATCTAAGCTGTGCCAAGAGAAATCTAAATTGTGCCGAATCTTGCCTCTTGCAGAGAAAGTAGAGTGTGAGTAAGAGTTGTCCATGAGCGTAGGAGCAAGAGCAACTTTTGGTAAATATTCTGATTAATTATTTTGTCATTTTGACTGTATGCCTCCATGTCCCCTGATTGCCTGCAAGCTTCTGGACTTTATGGTAATTTCTCTACACTGCAACAGTAAGTCGCGTGGTTATGACACAATAGTTAGCATATTTTCACAAAAACGGCTGCTACGGGGCCATAATGTAAGATACAAGGTAATGGAGCTTTTTATACATTGTCCTGTTTTTTTAGAAAATAAAAATGGACAAATAGAGTCTTTAAACGCTTCGGATGTAAATTTATTCGCTGTCAAAGTGACCCCTAAAATGAATGGAATGCTAACGTAAGGTGATAGCCAGGTAGCATCAGAATCCACCCAGAGCTGCTTCAACTTCGTTATGTAAGCCTAGCCCCTTGGAAATTATCCAACTTGTTCAGTGCTTTCATGGATGTATTAAGAGAACTGGATGGCGCCTTCAGCATGAAGCCCCATTCATTCCAATGAAAGTTGCTCAAAAGTGCATGCGCAAACATGGAGCATGGATGGTGCCTTTGACACAAAGCCCCATTCATTCCAATAAAGGTTGCTCAAAAGCGCATGAAGCAAACATGGAGCTCCAAAATACCCGGATCTTTCATGTTGTTCGGCCCCAACGGACATGCGCACTATCAACAGTTTTTTTGTCTTGTCATAGTAACCGGTAGCAACACTGCGTGTTCATCAGGCCTAGTTTAATAACTCTGAATTCGGCTACTAGTGAATGTTAAAAAATGTTTAAAACCTGACATTTTAAACAAGGACCCTTTAAGTTTTCGGGCTGGTAAGTTGATGTACCCCAAAAAAAACAGGAAGTTGAAGCAGCTCTGGGTGGATTCTGATGCTAGCTGGCTATCACCTTACGTTAGCATTGCATTCATTCCATTTATTTTAGGGGTCACTTTGCCAGCAAAAACATTTACATCTGAAGCGTTTAAAGACTCTATTTGTCCATTGTTCATTTCTAAAGAAACAGGACAATGTATAAAAAGCTCCATTACCTTGTATCACACGTTATAGCCTCGTAGCAGAAGTTTTTGTGAAAATATGCTAACTATTGTGTCATAACCATGCGACTTACTGTTGCACAGTAGAGAAATTACCATAAAGTCCAGGAGAAGCTCACAGGAAATCAGGGGACGTGGAGGCATACGGTCAAAATGACACGTTGGGAGCCAACTCGCATTTTAGAAGAGACAAATTTATTTATATATAAATAAATAAAAATAAGATACGAATAATCAAAAGATTTGAACGAATAGAATTAACAAATACAAAGAAGAAAATAAATAACATAAGCCTATATGCTCAGGGGCACACATAGACCTCAACAGTCCCGCCCACTCCTCCGGTTCCGGAAGTAAATTTCCCATTCATTTCTCCCATAGACTTCTTGAAAAATCAGTATATAAAGAGTTTTAAACCGTGCCTTAGGTTTAACCAGCTACGACTTTACTCATAAGCATACAACCTATAATTTAGAGTGAAAGATTAACAGCAAATTTAAAAAAATCAAAGGTACAAGACTGTGTACCTCTTCCTTTGGACTTTCTGTCAGTTTTTTCACAATGTATTTTTTTAAATGAGTCTGCTGAGCCACTATTCTGTTAAAATGTCCAAAATCTTTAAAAAATTTGCGTATAGCTACCCTTTTGTTTTTTTGTTTTTTTTTGCCATGTGTATTTCTACTGTACTGTGATGCTTCACATAATTATGAAACCTTTCTACTGTCAATGACGCCACTAATTTGGAATTAAAGATAAACATTTTTTCTACAATAATTATCATATTATTTGTCTGACTATTACATTTTAAGTCTCCAAGTATTGCTATTCTTAACATTAATTCAAGATAAATATTGCATTTATTCATCCATTCTTGTACCTGTGACCAAAAGCATGCTACATATGGACAGTACCAAAAAAGAGGATCTATAGATTCAGCCTCCTCAGAGCAAAATCTGCAGAGTTGGGAAGATTGAATTCCCCACTTGTATAGATTTCTATTTGTTGACAGTATTTGATATAATTTATAAAATATTGTCATTTATAAACATTATTCCTTTTCCAAACATCTTGTCAAAGTATACAGGCTTTTTATCAACTAGCGTATAGCTACTCTTAATCTTTCATCGGAGGACCAGCCTCTCTTTCAAATTCACATGGTCTCAGTCTGTTATAATTCAAGGAGTTTACATGTTAATAATTTAGGAAGTACTTAGCTAATTTGCATTAATAGTATTATTATTACAAATGAACTGACTTGGCCAAATTACATGAAATACCTTAGCCTAGGAACATTGCACGAAATGATTTGTATAAAACATTACATTTATAATTCACACATAACAAAAATGTTCCATTACTAGGCTACTCTACATTTCAGGAGCAGGTCCCTTCCACCACTTGTCATTGTGCGTAGTGCCTACGCATGCTCATGGCTGTGCTTAGATTTACAAATATTCTCAAGCAAACTTTCGAATGAATAAATTCCACACATAGTGTAGAAATGATCGTACGCATGGTTTAAGCACAGATTTGTGTGTACGCACGCTTGATAAATGAGCCCCCGGGTGTGAGTGATATTAGAGAGTCCGGGTGATAATGAGGGAGTTGGAAAAGATGTGGAGGTATGACGAAGAGGGGTGTTGTGCACATCAGCCCTGACGCCACTCAATGGCATGAAAGGGAGGCATTACCCACGCAGCGCTATACATATCTGCTGTATTATTGACATATTTCTTGTTTTAAGACTACAAAACAAATCACATGAAGGCCAATCTTTATGAAATGTTTATTTATTTATTTCAGATTTAGTAGTAATACAACAGTAATACAAATACCAAAAAATACCAATTTATTTTACAGTTTACATGTACAGACCTTTATATATATACTGCTGAAAAATAAAATGAAGGGAACACGCAATCATCACAGTATGACACCAAGTAAAATTAACTTCATATAAATCTGTCCAGTTAGGAAGCATAAGCGATTGTGAATCAATTTCACCTGTTTTGGTGCAAATGAAAGTGACAACAGGTGCACTGGAGAGGCAACAGCAAGACAACCCCCAAAAGGGAATGGTTTTGCAGGTGGTGGCCACAGACAATTACTCTCCTTATCCTTCCTGATGGATTTTTCTTCAGTTTTACAATGAGGCAGTACCTGCAGCCCATTCAGGTTGCACAGGTAGTCCAGCTCCTCCAGGATGGCACATCCATACATGCCGTCGCAAGGTTTGCTGTGTCTCCCAGTATAGTCTCAAAAGCATGGGGGAGATACCATGAGTCGGCTGTTACATGAGGGGGACCTGGACGGCCGTAGAAGGGCGTCAACCCAGCAGTAGGACCGGTATCTGCTCCATTGTGTGAGGAGGAACAGGAGGAGCACTGACAGAGCCCTACAAAATGACGTCTAGCAGGCTACTAGTGTGCATAAACGGTCAGAGACAGAATCCATGAGGGTAGCATGAGGGCCTGATTTTCTCTGGTTTACTGGTTCTCAAACCTCCTGGGTGACCCCCAGACGTCTCACATTTTTGTTTTAGCCTTGAACTAGTGCAGGTGATGCAAGTAGGTATGTTGCTGATGATTAGTCGACAAGTTGATTCAGGTTTGCTAGCTCTGGGATACATCTAATATATGGCATGGCTGAGGTCCCCCAGGACTATAATTAAGACTATAATTGAGACTAATATATATTGAAGAGATTTGGTTATTTGAAATGTTATAGTTAATACATGCCAACTGACATGGCCAGCTTTTTTATTCCAGCAGGATGTTACACACAAGAAGGCATTTCAGCTACTTTTTAAATGTACGAAATCATAACAAGAGTGCCAGTGGGTGTTACACTACTAAATAGCTCTCCATTAGTATTGGTAAAGTCAAAATTACAATACAAGGATAAAGATGGTCACCTTATATTTCTGGCTGTTTCAAGACATTAAAATAGTACCAATAAACAATAACTGAACTTTTTGGGGTCTCATTTTGGCCTGTGAGCACCACAATACTGATTATAAACATACAAAAGTTCTGCCGCATCACTTGTTTGGTCAGTGTCAAGAAGAGATGAACTAGCAGGTTCAATTGCACTTTCAACCTTCTGAAGTTGTGTTCCAGTACCCATTGAAATTACTTGATAATCCAACAGTTTAGTACGTTTTGCTCTCATGATTGCTGAAGCGGGGCCACCCTCTGATTATGGGCAAGGATGTTTTTCAGGACCAGCAGCAATACTAGCATAAGGAGACCTACCAACACACACAACACAGCTAGCAGGCCTACGACTGCTGGAGAGCCTTGTACAGTGAACGATCTGGGAGTGGGTGCAGATAAAAACCCACCCTTGTTTGTGGAACTTGTTGAATTGACAGCGCTGGAGTTACCAGAGGGGGATCGGCCTGTAGAATTGTCCAAACACCTGGGTTCCTCAATGAGTAAAGAGGTGGTGGAAGGTTCCATGGCTGGGGCTACTGATGGTATTGAATTCAGAGACATGCACTGTTCATAGCTTAGGTCCTCCAAAGTATAGTGGTCAGATTGAAGGTGAGACCGGGGAGAATCTTGGTACGAGTAGGGTGCAGGAGTGGGGCTCTCTACATTGGTGTAGGTTCCCTTCAATGAATCAGAAAGATGTCCAGATCTCCCAGTTTTGAGAAGTGTGTACAGTAATGCAGGTATTGTGGTTTCTACTGTGGAGGTACCCAGCTCTGTCTTCATGGCGTAGCTGAGGGAAGACATTTTCTCATTAGGCTTTAGGACTCGTGGACAGATAGCCATCACAGATAAGGTAAGAAGCATACGATGTGCAAGTTGTGTTGGCTCTGCACAAACTAGGCCAGTGGCCATCTTCAGCCTTCCAGTCAGTAGCCACCGGTAAAGGTATAGGATGTCACACTCACACACCCACAGGTTGTTGGCCAGGTCTAGAGAGCGGAGGCGTGGCAGGCCGTCAAAGGCTTTCTCTGGAACTGAGCGCAGGCAGTTGCTGTTGATCTTTAAGACCTGCAAGTTGACCAGTGCATTTAGGGAGAGGAGGTCCAGGGCAGAGATGCAGTTAGCGGACACATCTAAGTAGATGAGGGAGGCAGGCAGGTTCAGAGGAAGGCTGCTTAGCTGGTTCCCCTTCAGAGTCAGAACCTGCAGCCTCCCCAGGCCCAGCAGCGCTCCTGGTTGGACGGCACGGATGCGGTTGTCCTCTAAGTCCAAGCGGGTGAGGTTACCCAGCTGGTGCAGTCCTCCACTGGTGATGTAGGTGATTCGGTTTTCCTGCAGCTGCAGGATCTCCAAGCTCGGAGGCAGGCCCTTGGGGAAGTGGGCCAGCTTGTTGTGACTGAGGCTGAGCTCCTGGAGGTCTGAGAAGGGCCGGAGAAGGTGGTCCACATTACACAGCTGGTTCCGGGCTACAGACAGGACGGATGTGTTGAGAGGGACTGAGACGGGAAGAGACCTGAGGCCCAGGGACTCACAGAGGACCAGCAGCCCTGGGCGAGGACAGCAGCAGCCCTGGGGGCAGGGTGTGGTTAGCAGGCAGGCCACGGGAGACACCAAGACAACCAGGAGACCAAAGATGCACCAAGGCATGACTCACTAGGAGGAGTGGAGGAGGAGAGAAGAAGGAAAAAGACATGAACAAAAATAGCTACTTATCAGCAGAGTTGGGTAAGTTTCTTGTTTAAAAGTTACTTTTACAATTGTATTACAGTAATCAGATTACTTTTAACAAATGTAAAAGTAACTTGTTACCCAACTCTGCTTATAAGGAGAAAACTGATACACAACTGTGTGTGTGAATGTGTGTGTGATAGTCTGTTTAAAAAGGCAGTGTGGCCATTGACAATTTAAATCTTATATTAATTAAGTGAAATGATTATACAAAACATGTAACTCTACCTAACTATAAAGCATTATTTACCATTCTTCCACTGTTCCGTTTTATCCGTTCTTCCCAAGAACTTGTCCGGCCAAGGCAGCTATGTTCCTCTGCGTGACTACGTCTTTCCAGAAACCACCATCTTTGAGCATTCCAAGCAGCTGCCCATCAAAATTTAATGGCACCCTTAGGGTGCTCTGTTACCGATACTGTGTCCTCTTCATACTCGTCCTTCTCAAGGCTATTCACGGGTAGAACCATGAAAATAGAACACAAATGGTCTCATCTGACATTTCAGTATCTGACTGTCTCCAGGTCTCCTCTAGGTCATACAGTATTCTTGGGCATCCTGTGACTGAGAAGCAGAACTAAATGAAGCTGGTGATATTGATAGACGGAGAGGGTTTGGGTGGTCCTATCCTGACTGTGTCTTTCGTTCCCCAGGTGGGAAGAGTGAGAGTGCAGGGATAGTATGTTCCAGAATAATTTAGCACCCTGTTTACAAAAGAGCTGGGAATCTGACCCTGATGCCAGGC
>JACXGM010033778.1:0-12175 GCA_016801145.1 Umbra pygmaea
GTTAGTGGTAGCTGTCAGCGTATCGTGCCGCAGGATAAATGCACGTAGGCTTTGTATATTCTGTTGTACATGGTAGGAGACTGTACCCTGCGCTAGTGCCTGTTCGATTCGTGGTAATCTGCCAAGTAAAGCTGCAAACATCCAAACCTGTCTGTGACTTCCTCTCTCCTTCACACCTACACAACCAAGCACCGTTACACCTTAGTGACGAGGACCAAGACAATATCTAACCTTTTTTGTACTGTCACACCATTTTCACCTCAGCTTGCGTTGTGCACTTCTCGATTTAGGCCCTGCTTTATCACAAAAGCTAACGGCAGAATCAGGATCGTCAAATGCAAAACACAGAGGGTGTCAAAATAAAGGAAAAAACTGAATAAATGATTGGAGGAACAAATCGTGTGGTTTGATGATTATGATAATGATTTTAATCATATGCTATGACAATATGAATCATATGCTACGACAATATGAATCATATGCTAGGACAATATGAATCATATGCTGTGACAATATGAATCATATGCTATGACAGTAGCAGTCGGCAGATCTCAAGCCAATTAAACACATTTTTGGACCGATGTCTTACAACACTCAACCACCATCAACAAAACACCAAATGAGGGAATATCTTTTGGACAAATGGGGTTCCATAC
This sequence comes from Umbra pygmaea, assembly GCA_016801145.1. Taxonomy (NCBI): domain Eukaryota; kingdom Metazoa; phylum Chordata; class Actinopteri; order Esociformes; family Umbridae; genus Umbra; species Umbra pygmaea. The sequence goes on from JACXGM010033778.1 coordinate 657, forward strand.
CTCCAGTAGAATTCCAGAGACTCGTAGAATCGATGCCAACGGGCATTGAAGCTGTTCTGGTGGCTCATGGTGGCCAAAAACCTTACTGAGACACTTTATGTTGTTTTTTCCTTTCATTTGTCACCAGTCTGTGTACAAAGAAAAATTTCAGTCCGTTTTGGTTCTGATCACCCTGCTCAGTTAACCAGGAAAAATAGACCAGAGTGTGCCAGAAACAAATGCACTCGCCGGTGTACAGTACTACCTTGACTGAGTTCAGACACACAAACCACCACAAGGAAGCACTACAGTGTGACTAGGAATACTATTCCCCAAAATTTATACAGCACTGGCCAACTACACTGCCGAAATTGAATGGCTAACTGAGGTATGACAGTAATACTAATCTTGATATCATGCAACATAAATAGCCTTCATTATACAGTAGTACCACTATTGGTTTTGTGTAGATTTACAACGTGATAAGCAGAGTTGGCACTGACATTAAGGCTACTAATATATTCTGAATTGTATGTGTATCTTACTGACCATGTGTCTAGGTGGTTAGGATTGATAGACTTGAGTTGTTTTATTATTATAAAAAGAACAAGCTGTTACTGTGTTACAACAGTTTGGGACACTGCTGGCCCAGGTTTGTCAAGATTTGAGCCCAAATTATTGTTTATTTTAGAAAAACCCTGATTGGTGGGTTGTTGTGTGTGTGAGTGTGTTTTCAAAGGCTAATTGTAATTGAGCTCTTAGTGTAATTGGGCTGTTAGTGTAATTGAGCCATATTGCTCAGTAAGTAGAAAATAACAGCTCTGTTTTCATTTAATTTTAGAGATCCTGTGCATTCAAAGCACAGTAGTTGTGCCCGCTGCTCGCTCACTGCCCATAGTTCTGCCATTGTTTTGCTTTTAGTGGAGAGCAGTGCACCAGCCAGCCGTTGCCAGCCAATCTGAGCCTGTATAATATGTCTATTAGTAAAGGGCAAGGCTTAAGTCTTTCATCTCACGCCTGTCTCCCAGTCTACGATCAATCGCTCACACAGCCTACACAAGGTCAGATAAAACTTTTACAGACAATATTGACAAAAAAATGTAATAGCCTATATAACTATTCCTCTTACAGTACAGCATTGAATGTGTGTGTGTGTGTGTGTGTGTGTATAAGAAATGTACTCTGTGCAACATTAGAAGAAAACTATCTATGATTGCTGCAGAGAAAAATGTTTGACTGTCAAACTATTTGTCTTTTAATATCACCCTTTAGAAATCCAGCAAGCCCTCTGCGGACATATCGTCTTTTAAATATTTAGTAAAATCTTCTGTTCTACCCTTTCTCACTCATCCTGAACATCTAAAGTGGAACATATCACAGGTTCTCAGGGCAAAGTCTCCTCTTTCTTCTTTTTGCTTCCTAATTAGTGGCTGATTGAAAGGGAAGTTCAGGACCTGAAGTCCTTGCCAGAAATTGTGTGTGTATGAAACAGACAGACCGATGGCAGAGAGTGGGAGTGCAGGAAACAAGTGCACCTGTTGGGGCAGGTGGGTGTCTTCCTCTGGTGTTTGACAGTGGATAGGAGACGCGTGAAATAACACACAGGTCTGAACAGACACAGACCCAGGACGTAATGAATCTTTATTGGTAACCTTCATCAGATCTTCCCTGCCCTCACCCTGGATCTTCTTTTTTGCCATTTGTATCTGCAAAAATAAAACACTGGTGGCATTTTCGGATCAGTGAAACAATAAAATATTAATCACAAAAGTTGGAGAACAAGGCGGCACTGATTTGCAATTTAAATTACCTGAGACTTCCTGCCAATTAATTATATTGCGCGTGAACAAGCCTGTGTGTCTGTGTGTGTGCGTTACATTCTGTATAATGTAGCCTGCATGCGCAAATGCATACAGACATGCAAACCATGTGCACATCAGTGTCCGTATGTTTTCTTACGCTGGATTTCCTCATGTCTCTCTTCATGTGCTGCCAACGGCTATCAAGAGGGAATCATTTCACGAAAACACAACCATACTGACAGCGCCGCTGGCAACTTCACAGCTTTTCTAAATACAACTACACGACACTTAAGCAGAATTCAAGTCTTGAGACAGTTAATTCACTGGGACTCAGCTGCTGACAGCGCCAATAGAGAGAATGACAAATCCTGAAGGTGATAATACACATTGCACACAGAGAAAACACACTGTCGCACGAAAGCACGAGTAAAGCATTACCAGGATTGTGTGAACCCCCCACCCTGTCGCCCAAAATCAAATCATTAAACAAAGGAGGTGGTAATGATGGCACCCGTCTGTATCAGATATAGTCTGTTGTGTGCGAAATACAGTGGCTTCAATATTTCTGTGTGGATGCAGAATTGCCGACCACACCAAATCCCATTTCCTGGATCTATCCCAGCCAGAGCTAGCTGCTGTGAGAACTCAGCAGAGGATGAGCAAGGAAGGGAGAGAGGTGGGGATGCCTGGAGCACATTTGTATTCATTACATAGACATGCCTCTCTCACTCTGCCAGTCCAGTCGCCATCTCACAGTCACCTCCTTACAAGGTGTAGAGGGAACACTGAAACACATGGGCTAACAGTTGTAAGGAATCCCTCCCCATTAATGGTATAGAGGACTAATGTGCAGCTAGGGTGACCTCACTTCCTGTAATGGTGGGACAGTCACCGATCCTGCAACGCATCCTGTATTTTGCAGTTATTTTGTCAGTATTTTCACGTTGCCTGTATTTTGCTTTCACGTTGTCATGTTATTTTTACATTCACATTTATGCATTTAGCGGATGCTCTTACCCAGTGCAACTTACAGTGAATGCGTTATGACAAGGTGTAGGCAGCAGTACATCACCAGGATGTGGTTACTGGTATAAAACAGTCCTCTAAGTGTTGTTGATGTTTCTGGAATCACAAGACAATGTAGACGTAACGTAATGTCCTATTATTACATTTGTCAAATCCCATGTGTAGAAGGGCAGTTAACATTTTTTACAAATACCTACAAGTATGCATGCCTAAATTAGTTTTCTAATAAATTTTTGTGCAACTTAACTTAATTTCATTATAAATTCTCCCTTTAAAAAACATTTCACTAAGAACAACCTCAAGTGTGTCCATGGTTAAATAATCCTGGATTTTCAGAAAGTAAAACGGACCAAATAAAATGTCCTAGACTCCAATATACAGCTGAAGAGTAGCCTGCAGATAGCCTGCAGATTTAGTAGACGGCACCAGTCCACTTAATTAACATGTTACACAGACTATTTCAAGAAAGATACTTTACAGCATGTGAAACATGAATGTGATCAAACATAATAAATTGTGTGAGTATAGTAAAGCAATGACACGAATAGCAAGTGTCTATATACTGTATGTAAGTACATCCCAAACACGTCAACATATGTACAGGACGTGAAGACACCAGGCCTGCTGTGAAATAGGATGTGCTTCTGAATGACAAGAAACGAAGACGATGGAAACCCTCTGGAATTCATTATAGCTAGCTACTGCACCACTCCTAGAGAAAAAAAAACACATTCATAAAGAAAACACATTCCGCACATAACGGCTCTCCATTTAAATTCCCTTTCACTTGCGACATGAAAGAGAAACATCAAATACAAGGCGCCACCCACCTCCCACCAGCATTTCCCTCTGGGCCGCTTCACACTGGAAGCAGGAGGAGTCACACGGCAGGCAGCGCCGCGCAGCCAGAGACACCGCCACCACCAGGTTGGGGGGAAGAGGAGCAGGCTGGGTAGGAGTGTGGGTATTTGGGTTCTGGGCATGGTACATGGAGGCTCAGGGTCACCTTGTGTGATGATGAAAGGTATTCCATAAACAGCATTGAAGGTATGCCAAAAACACTTATACTACACACGTTTATGAGTTCATCCACACAAAACCACGCCTTTTTTTCCATCAACACCTTCTCCTACCTCCTGCACCAACACACTCACACGCACATACACAAACACACACCTCTTATTTCCCTCCAGCGCTGGTGAGACATCTGACGGCGGGTTAATGAAGTCTGTTCATAATAAGGTCAGGATGAATTAAGCGGCTGGGCCAGTAGCGTATAAATGGAAGTGCATTAAAGCAGCTTGTGTAGACCAGATTCTTCAGGGGGGATTGGGCTAAATTGATCAGCAGAAGGTTATGACCCTAATTTGAAAAAACATATCAGAATACATACTGACACAAGACTGGAGGTTCAATACCAAATAGACAGAAAGCAGCATAATAAATGATTGCTGACACACTCAGTGCTGCAGGCTAGCAGGTTTCAGTGTGGTGAGCAGCAGAGATCTCTGCACTGATCTGGTCTGATTTACCAGTGTCACCGAGTCTAAGGTTTAATCTGCTATTACAACTGCAGGGGTGAAATGAGCAGAGCAAGGTGAGATGGGGGACTACGCTGGTTCAAGGAAAAAGACAGCAATAGTTACTGGTCGGACGACCTTCTCTGAACCCTGGAGAACCCTAATTAATCTCCTTCTTCCATAGACGTGATAGGTCTGGGTCATTTATAATTAAACCTGGAGATATTGCCAATCATTTCAATGAACATTTTAGTAATAAAGTGGAAAAACTCAGAAGTGAAATTACAATATTGAACTGTGAACTATCATATCCTTCTATAAAAACATAATAATGAAAGAGAAGATCAACTGTTTTCAACCTGGGCAAGGTGGAAAAACAGTTTTCCATCAATAATGATGAGCCCCCAAGTATAAACAACCTTGATTGAACTACAGAGAGAAGTAGCAAATGTATTACCACCCCAATATACCATATCTCTAATGAAAGCCTTTAGAAGTATGTCTACGGGTGTTCTGTAGAAGGAAGGGAAAGTAATTCCACAACCTGAAAATAGTAAATCTGCATTTGGGGCCCCTAACACAAATTTGTTCACACTTGCTCTATTTTGTATGATTTGTGTCAGGTTTCCGTTTCCCGGACTTTCATCACAACTTTCACAACAAATTGGATCACCTACTGATTTTGTACATTTGCCCACTGACAAAGAAATTATCAGTCTATAATTTTAATGGTAGGATTATTTTAATAGTGAGAGACAGAATAACAACAAAATCCAGAACAACGCATTGCAAACAAGTTATTTATTGATTTGCATTACACTGAGTGAAAGATGCGTGTTGATCGTTCTGGCGCAAAATGGCTGCCGTGTATCACCAAAGTGGGTGCTACATATCGGTGGTGGATGAGGTTGATTTCCCTCACTGTGTAAAGTGCTTTGGGTTCCTTGGAAAAAAATCTCTATATAAGTTGATTATTATTATAATATTAGTATTTGAGATTAGGTGTTACCTGTATAAAATACACCTGTCTGCAAATGCAAGCAATCAATCAGATTCCAAACTCTCCACCATGGCCAAGACCAAAGAGCTGTTCAAAGATGTCAGGGACCAGACAGTAGACCTACACAAGGCTGGAAAGGGCTACAAGACCAACACCAAGCAGCTTGGTGATAAGGTGACAACAGTTGGTGCGATTATTCGCAAATGCAAGATTTCACCTTGTGCAGTTACAATGATCATTAAAATGTCGAGCAATCAGCCCAGAACTACATGTCTTGTCAATTATCTCAAGGCAGCTCGGTCCATAGTCAACAACCTGCAGTGCCCGCCATGTCACCCTGCTCAAGAAAGCACATGTACAGGCCTGTCTGAAGTTTGCCAGTGAACATATGAATGATACAGAGGAGAATTGGGTGAAAGTGTTGTGAGCTATTTGGCATCAACTCAACTCACCGTGTTTGGAGCAGGAGGAATGCTGCCTATGACCCCAAGAACACCACCCCCACCGTCAAACATGGAGGTGGAATCATTATTCTTTGGGGATGTTTTTCTGCTACGGGGACAGGACAACTTCACCGCATCAAAGGGACAATGGACGGATGCATGTTCCGTCAAATCATGGGTGAAAACCTCCTGCCCTCGGCCAGGGCATAGAAAATGGGTTGTGGATGGGTATTGCAGTATGACCAAGACACAAAACACATGGCCAAGGCAACAATGGAATGGCTCAAGAAGTTGCCATTAAGGTCCTGGAGTGACCTAGCCAGTCTCCAGACCATAATCCAATAGAAAATCTGTGGAGGGAGCTGAACGTTTGAGTTGCCAAAGTCAGCCTCGAAACCTTGATGACTTGGAGAGGATCTGCAAAGAAGAGTGGGACAAAATTCCACCTGAGATGTGTGCAAACCTGGTGGCCAACTACAAGAAAATTACAAAATCAGCAAGGGATAAAAATATTTTTTTACATATTTTTTTACATATTTTTTTATATATACATTTTTTGCATATATGTTCCTGGTTGAGGTTCATTAGCTGTCAGTCATTGTTGCTTGAGTGGTGTTGTAGGTTACATGTCAAGACTGCCAGTATATCCATTTATGGACTCCACATTGTCCTTTTGTTTTACAAAGTTGTTTTGGATTTTAAACATTTAATTTATTCCTCCTTCACATCTCGAATGCCTTGGTTGATGACCTAACTGAAAGAAATGCATAATAAGATGACATTGTAGTTGGAGCTTAAATGTTCGATTTCTGCATAGCCATTTAAGCAATTGAATAAATCATTCCCCACTTCTATTAGTTTATGTAAAGGGTACTAGGGTCCGTTGTAAATATTTTTGAGTCAGAGTTATATATTGAGCTGTTGGATCAAAGGCATGCTCATTCTAATGATTCTGGTGTCTGTTGATCCTAGGAGGACCTGAAACCCTGAAACATGGTTCAGGACCATATGGCTTTATGACACCTACTGTATCCATCTCTTAACAAAGTCCAGCTCGCTGGGTTGTTCATCACATTTTTGCTTGACAAGCCCACATCACTGTTTTGCTATCTAAATTCTACATTAAGACTGGTTACAGCCCACCCATTCCTATCTCTATGTACAGACACTGATTGTACTGTACATGGATAAACAATGTGTTCTTAATACTATAGGATAGCAACCTTAAAGAATCCCCACCCCCGCACAGTTAGAAATGGATTGAAATCCTCATTAATAGGGAGGGTTTTCTAGCCACTGCGCTGCGATTCTCATTGTTGCTCTTTAGGGTTTAAGGCCAGGTATCTGTGAAAAGCACAGTGACAAATGCTGATGTAGAGAGGGCTTAAAAAATACACTGCAAAAAATAAGTAAAAAAACTATGAATACAAGGTTTTTCTTGCTTGTAATAAGTAAAATAATCTGCCAATGGAACAAGACAAATTGCAGTGATTATCAGGGCATATTTACTAAAAACAAATGTTATTATCTAATACAAATATAGCTTGTTAAGTAAATATGTCTTCTTTTAATTTTCTTTGACCTGAATACAAGATACTGCCAATGGAACAAGATTTTTAAGACAGGATTTTTTGCAGTGTACATTTTACTATTTGAATTAATTGATCATAGATTCATCACCTTTCATCACATGGTTGGATATTTACTAATAGAACTAAGATTATGTCTAGAATAGTGATGTATGTATGACTCCACACTAACTGCACACAAAGCCAGTGAACGTCCTGAGAATATTATCATAATGTCATTAATGAGTAACCAACAGCAAATAGGTTGTGACCTCATCTGAAACTAAAACTTTTGTAATTAGTAACTCAACCGGAGTTGTGCAGGGAACATCCAACGAAGCAGCACACATTGCCATTAACTGCGCATCAAGAATTACCACTAAAAACGTTCATGCTTGTGTGGCTTGGTTGAGGGTTGACAAGAGACACGTCACTATAGGGGACAGGTATGCACCATACCTGAGACATGGAAAGATTCCAGGAAAGCAACATCCGCTGGGAACACTTTGGAGTGCAGAGCTGTAAGGCAGATGAAAAGAGAGTGATGGATTAGGATCTACTCACAGACTGAGAGAGCACTACTGAGACATCATGATGGGCTAACGTTAATATCTGGCTCCAGACTGCTGACTTGCTCCACCCTGACACCTTGCTCTACACCTCCACCTCATCCCCATCTCTCTGGCTTTTTAAGGCCCAAAGAAGGATGCCATGGCATTCATGCTGGGCCAATATCCCCTCTCCCTTAGCTGCATCACATCTTATTGTCGCCGTTTCGCTTCTTTTTTATTTCCAGAGTCCTGTGATTGTTGTTATACCCTGAGTCCCAGCAGGTGAGTGACTCTCATTAAGTTGCATGTCTGAAGCTCTGCTGACACACACAAACACACAGATGCACACAGCCCTACCTACCAATGCCATGGGAAGACAAACACACAGGAATACAAACAAAACCCACATAAGTACAAAATCTCCCAGAATGTCAGGATTCCTTGACAGAGATAAATCGTTGTGAGATTATGAGGCTCTAATTCCATCCATTGCCAGTTAAAGATGACAGTGGCCATAGTAGATGTGACAAGACATAACTCTAAACAGTTGCTATACATTTGTCTGGTTCCCGACAAGTTGCCAGTTGGGTTTGTGTGTAAACCATAGAAATAAAATCTATAGAAGCCTCTTTAAACTGTTTTGCTTGGTCATTCGATTACTACACAAAAAAATGGCGACTGTCATTAGTTCGCACGGTAACAACACGCAAATCGGTTTAATGTGGAAGTAGGCCACTAGATCTTTGCAATGGAATGGTACACGTAAAAATGGCTGCCGCTCTGACCATTCTGCTACATTTATTTGCATTGGAATGGCACTTCTAATCATTCAATTTCTATGGTCTAAACCAACAAACTAAAGAGATACGAGCAATTCTACTTTGATATTTATCTTCCATATTGTCAGAATGAAAAATTATCAAAATTCTGTTTACGCACTAATGTACAGTATGCTGCTGTAGAAAAAGGTAGACGGTCTGCCAAATTATGTAAACATATCAGTTGCTGCATTCTGCTACTTTCCCCTTTAACCTTTTATTTTACATTTTCTACCCTGAAGAAACACTTGGATTGCAAGTTCTGCTAACCTGTGATGTGAGCAAAACAGTAAGTGTGAGGAAGGCCAGTGTACCACCTGTAATTATGCGACTTATAATTAAAATGCAAATGGAGTGATAGGAGGTCTCTTCAGGCTCGTTCAATTTTATTTTACATTTTTCACGAAATGTACAATTGCTCTACTCTTTAGCAGAGGAACCTGATTAGTTGTTGATTGGTTATTGCGCTGTTATGGCACATTTTAGATTGATGATTCTACTTGCTAATGGTGGTTATGGAAACAACTCTGGCCATTCATTTAATTTCCTTCACAGTGACCTTTTTGGTAGTTGCTACTTTATTGCGGACTGGCCAGCAAGAAAATGTGCTGCAAAATGTGAACAAAGAGTATGACAACGACTAGGAACAGGAAACAGAAAACCTCATATACATTTTCAATCTTGTAACAAACACACAAATTCCATAAATAAGACAAAACTGAACATATACAGGATGCTTCATTGAGGGTATCCCCACATACCAGCTATGCATTTTCTGCTTAATTATCAGAAACACATTTTCTAAAACCTTTGCTCACATAGTTGTACAAATAAATACACTATATAGTCAAAAGTATGTGGACACCGGACCAGAAGCATCATGCATCTATTTAAGGGGGCACAGTGTGCACAACACACGGAAACAGGTGCCCACAAATACTGATATTAAAAGTAAAATCCACTTGCCTCAAAAATCTGAGGGGGCACGTGCCCCCTCAATTTCAATGGGCATGACGCCCCTGCACCAGACCATCACACCCATATGACCTTGTTGGACATTCCATTCCAAAACAATGGACATTAAAATGGAATTGCCCCCCTTCCGCACTTTGCGGCTCTAAAAGCCACAAGAAGACCTGATTCACAATCAGCTTTCCAATTCATCCTAAAAGTGTTCAATATTGTTGAGGTCAGGGCTCTGTAAAGGCCACTCCAGTTCCTCCACACCAAACTCGTCAAACCATGTTTGGTCATGTATGTACCCCATTTTTTGCACAGGGACACTGTCTAGCTGTAAACAACGGTGCCGGCAGCCGTAATCCTGTACGTCATTTTTATATGATTTTGTTGGAAGCAACCAATTGTCAAAAATGTATTTGTATATTTTAGCATTTACACTTTACACTCTAAAAGCAAAAAATGGTTCCTTGTTGAATCTGCAGGTTCCAGGTGAAACCATGAACAGGTAAAGAGCCTATTAGTTACACAGACGGTTCTTGAAGTGAAAGCAATAGTTCTTTAAACGGAAAGCATTTTTTGGAATTTTAAAGCTTGTTTATTATTTTTCTATGTTACCTCTGACATTGTTGTCTATTGTGGTACCATGGTTAGTATACTGGTCTTATATTCCAGTGGCCTGGGTTCAATACCAAATGCAACATTTAAGAAAATTAAACGATTTCATTTGAATTTCATCTTCATGTTAATTTGCTAATATTACAAAAATATATTTATTTTGAGTAGTTTGGTTATTTTCCATTACAAGTTTAGACTGCCAGGTGTACAGTATCTCCTGATTAATTAATTACTGTAAGCAACCCCTGGTTGGAGCTGTTTAATCCCCGAAAATTGTAAAATGACTACTTTGTTTCCAGTGTTGGGGATAACTAGTCAGACTACTTTCTTGGAAAAATAGTAACCTAATACATTACTTTCAAAATTCAAGTAATTAGTTACATTTACGTTATATTTTCACCTTTACTCTTTTAGAACACAAGTAAATAATTTATTATCCGTTGTTGTTGTTTTTTAATCCGTATTTCATTAGTGCGCTTTCACGCCAATCAAAAAAAGGAGAGATCTTGCACTTAAAATTGTAATACGCAGAGTTATGCAGATTGGAGGTTAGCAAAATGGAAGAATTCATAGCCTACATTTTAACAGCTGGAAATATTTACATTACTTCAAAACTATCAAAAAGCAGGGAGGATAAATAAATGTGTCCGGTGAGCTGTGGGTCATGTGCAACCACCTGTTGAGTGGGAATATAATGGAAAGCTTTTCATCAATCGTCTCACTCAAATGTATTGGACCGAAATTGCTTTTTTCTACTATGGCGTGTACAACAGTGGAGGTGTGTTATTTTCAAGTTATATTTTCGCCGGTTATTCCAATAAACATGAGTTGAATACGTCCACAATGTTAGAGAAAATGTCCAATGTGCTTTAACAGGCGATGAGAACGCATATTATGGGTGATGAGAACACATCGTAGTTTTCTACACACAGTACATAAGGTGTGCAAGGATTCAAGTGACATGCACTCTGAACATGTGTATTTGTGCGAGTAAACACACATTCAGAATGCTTATAATTCTGCCACCCAACAGATGCCACCTGACTAGCATCTCCACTCTGGATGGGTCCAAACTGGAATACGTGGACACCTACAAATACCTAGGTATCTGGTTAGATTGTTCACTCTCTTTCCAGCATCACATTAACATCCTCCAATCTAAAATAAAATCTAGGATTGGCTTCCTATTCAGAAACAAGGCCTCCTTCACCTATGCTGCCAAAAAGACCCTGGTAAA
>JACXGM010033779.1:0-12175 GCA_016801145.1 Umbra pygmaea
AAGGGGAATTAGCCTGGAAGCTAAGAGGGGGACTAGCCTGGAAGCTAGAAGGGGAATTAGCCTGGAAGCTAAGATGGGGACTAGCCTGGAAGCTAGAAGGGGAATTAGCCTGGAAGCTAAGAGGGGGACTAGCCTGGGATCTAGAGAAGCTGGGAAGGGGGCTAGTCTGGAATGGTGTCTGCCGAATAGCCTTACGTGCCCACTCGGGGGGAACTTCCCACTCCTCCTCATCGTCCCAGGTAAAGCTCTCCTTGTCAGAGCTCAGGTCTGAACTGTGGAGGGCTATATAGGGATCCGGGTGTCTAAAGATTCGGCGGGGAAGGATGTAGTCCCCGTCCACGGCCTCCTCAACAGAAAAATGATCCTCCCCTGGTAAATCCTCCTCATCGGAGCTACTGACATCCCACATTGAAGTGAGATGGAAATGCTCCTCAGGCTGCTCTCTCGCCACGACGCGGGGAGAGAGAGAGTTCGCAGCCTGCGCCTCACCCAAACAAATACCGCCAAGAGCCATGGAAAGGCTCTCCGTAACCGATCCCATAATCCCTCGTAGTGGTTGGAGCATTCTGTCACGGTGTGCGGTGGGGATTGAGGGAGAAAGACCGGAGGCGGTATAACGTGAGCACGATAACAGGGTAAATGAACCACAATGCTCCAACAACTGTCCTCTTGGTCTGGGCACATTATATAGAGAGGAGAAACCAATAATCACACAAGGCTGTAGCACATAGACTAATCAAGCTGATACAGGAGTACTGTCAATTAACAACATACAGGAGTAGATTGCCCAGACCAAGGAGAGAGAGGCGTGGCTAAGGGAGACACCAGGGAATGAAAATACACGGAAATATAACAAGGGGGGGCTAGGAGTCAATAAACAAGAAAACCAAACACTATGAAAGGGCAAAAAGTAACACAAATAACAGAAATAACAGACACATTCTACCCAACTAGGGCAGGATGTGACAGAAACAAGCAAATTTAAGCCTGGTTTAATTAGGCACCAGACATCTTGGAACTGTAATGTCTGGAGAATATTGGAAAAACTTGAGAATTTTCAAAAAGTATGATAATTTCTTATAGAACTAACAAATATCCACTCTATGGGCCCTATCTTACACCCAGTGCAATTTACTTTTTACACAAAAGCATGTATCATTCCTATCTTGCACCCGACACAAATGGGACTTTTCCCTCCACAGACACACGTCGGTAAATTAGGGAATGAACTTGCATTCATTGGGCGGTTCAGCGAAAAAAAGAGCCGTGTTCAGGTGCAAACGTTCCCTGGTGCTATCTTGCAGTTCGTGAAAACAATTCCGCCACTGACCAGAAAAAACCTGGTTAAAAGTCAGTGGCATATTATTCATATGCTATTTTAAGGATGAATGCTTAAACATTATGTAGCGTGTGCACAACGCACATACACTTTGCTCCTCTCATTTACACAAATGCAGCAGTTCTTTATTATTGCAATACATAACTAGAAGAAAAAATATTTTCACACGAGGGAAGTCATTGTGGTGTCCGAAAATGTGAAAATATAGGTATACATCTATTGTACACATTTACTCAAATTATTCAGAATGAATTATTTGCACTGATATACATCAACTTCAAGGGAACCCATTCAATCATCATACAAGTCATTTGCAATGCTAATAGTAAAATCACGCATGTCTTTGCAAATGACTCTGGTTCAAGCCACGACTCATTTATGGCAACTTTGCCATTAGCTTGGATGGGTGGCTGTGAAGGGGACAACGGCTATCCGTTAAAGACATGGTTAATAATGACACAATTTATGATGCCAGCAAGTGCGTGAAATGCTGTTTAATCAAAAACACACAAACATGCAGTGTAGCCTAATTTGACGAACATTTGGCACACTGAAAATGAGCGTCAGGTGTTTGGATAGAACAGGTACACTACTCAAGTGCAGCATTTTTTGTGGCTTGTTGTGTTTTACTCAACATTTCCATGAATCATGGATGTGTTGATGACATAAATAAGGAAATATTAGAGGACTTCCGGAGACGTGATGTTGAAATGCATGTGCCCTTGCCACTTAACCCAAATGCCCAGAAATGCAGAACGGGAAGCTTATTTGACAGAAGAGTAATCTTGGTCTAATGTTCGACTATATTGCAAAAATATTATCATGCATTCATAACCTCGTGATTCAGTGAGAGTGAGTCCAAGACATCGGAAAGTAGGCTATGCCGTGTGACATTTCTTTATTTACATTTCGTAAAAAGAAGAATCAATTGCAATCCGCCATTATAATAGCAATCCGCCATGGAACAAGCGCTGCTGCTCTTAAAGGGAATGTGAGATGACGCTCTGATTGGTTTATTGCATGTTACACCCAAACCACACCTATGACTAATGAAGCTACTTCAGACCTACCCATTTTAGATTTGTGTCGGGCGCAAGAGTCATTTATCCCACCAGTAAAATAGCAAAAGCGCCCGGGACCCTCCCACAATGTCACTTGCGTTTCGCGTTTGATACTTGCGTTTCAGATCGTTAAAAGAGGGCCCAAAGTCTTTACCCACATCAAATGTTCATGACCTAAAGAATCCTGACAGAGTACAAGGCACAATGTTAAGTTGCTTTTCATTTAATAAGGGAATTAATTTCTAATTACACGGATGCCATCATTAATCAGTAATTTGATGATGGATACTGCTTAGGACAGGTCTGTCACATTACAGAACAATCCATTACTTCAACTCATCTGGGATTTAACTAATATAACTAAAACGTAACTAAAACTGTTGAAACCAAATGGCTCTGATAATTTCTATATGAATAACCTAAGACTGGAGGTTTTCTTGACAGAAACCATGAAATTATTTTTGTTTCAAGTCCATATTAAGACAGCCTCAGTTTAATCAGGTCTTGCTGAGACTGATTCTGTCCTAATTTATATATACAGTATGTACAAAATGTTTGTTAGTCAAATAATAACATAAATAACCTGAATCATGACATTCCAAATGAAATACCAAATGAATCATTAATCTTCTGTATATCCACAGAGTATGGACAGAGTAGATATCTAAAAAGGAAGGGTACAACACTGAAGCCTGACAATACATTTACTGACTGCATGTTCTTTCAATAAAACTGCATTATTTAATGATTATTTAAATAGAATATTTATGGTTGCAATGGTATTATATTTAATTAAAATGTACTCCACATAAATTTCCTAATCATTACCAGAGGCTACCTTCAATTCCATCCGGCCTTAGAAATGTCCTATTGTTGCCATGGATACAGTTATGATGCCTTAATATGCTCTCTGTCTGGCACCTGCCCATTGATCTGCCTCACACACAGCATGAAACGTAAAGCATGAACCTAACTTGTATTTGACCAAGGAAGTTTGGTTTGAAGTGATTGCATGCAGTAAATACATATCCGTAAGCATCAACTGAACATGACTATCATTGATGTAATTGTGGAGGGGGGTTGGTGAACAGTGATCTTCACGCTGTAATGATTTCACTGTTTACAATCCCTTGTGCATTTTCATCAAAATAAAAGGTTATGTGAACAACATTTTGCAGTAAGTAAATAGCTTTCTGACTATTTCTGCTAGAGGATGGTGTAAATTGGTACACTGCTACGCTGCTCGGGGTAGGTGGGTAAGTATTCAGACACAATAACCTCATCACTTAACTCTTCACGTGATTCCTTGTGTGCCTGTCAGTCACTTGTGAATTTACTGGTCCAGACATTAATAAGAGCTCATCCTCCACAATTAGTTTCACCAGTCTCTACTGGCATATGGTTTCTCAAGAACCAAATCTGCCTATGGCACTGGCATGCTTATTGAACATGTAATTAGTCAAAGATTTACTGTACTGTATGTCTCTTTTTAGGTGATTCTTCCCTATGTTAAATAGTTATTGTTTTGTGTTCTTATGATGTGAATGGGACTAGCTGTGCTGTTATGATTAGTGTTTGGAAGTGAAGCCCTTAAACACTTTTTCTGGATGTTCATAATTAGTAAGTATTCGTCCAGGCAATTCTTTATGGAGGAATAAATGTGCCAAAATGTGCCTATCACATTGGAGTTTCCTGTGAAGGTTGTGTTTAGGCACATGTAGGTAGTATAGACTGTGCAGCTTTGTCCTTGTTCCTTTAAGTTTCATAATTTGCTAAGGAAATGTTGAGTAGGTAGAATTCATAATAATTCCCTCACTTTCTATTTCTTTCTCTAATTTTTCTCTCACTTTTTTCTCTCTCTCTCTCACACATTTTGTTATTACATTCTCTCTTAGTTTCTATTGCAACTGGAGACAGTCTCTGTCTTCATTTTCCATCTGTCTATCCAGGAAATGTATCATATCAAGAGATAAACTTTACCCAGCATCATGTACATCATGACTACTTGGCTCATGTTCTTTTCCGACTTTCCATGTGACAGTCACACTAAATCGTTGTCAGACATTTCCTCTCCCTCTGGAACTAACACAGCACCCAGTGCCACAATTAGAAACCCCTGACTGGTAAATTGGGCCTTTACAATTCAGTGCTAAAATTTAACTACATAGAATTGCAGATACATTATCAACCTAGAATAAGAGCTATGCTGCAAAACTCGTGTACATTTGTGTCAATATAAAATTGGCTCAGACAGAATCATAGATACAGTGAAAAACATTTATTGTACAATTTACAATAACTTACTGGCAGCAATTGGTCAGTGATCATGTAATTTATTTTACAGTACAGCTACTGTAATTCAAATGATAGTAGAATAAATCTAACTGTAATTTACCTTACAGTATCAAATCAGTTATTGTAATGTATAGTAATGATAGTAAGTCTTTTTGCATATATCCCAACATGCCTTTAAGAAAATGTTTCTGAAACTTGTTACTAATGATGGTGTCACAACTCACTGAATGAGATTTTGAATGAGGAAAGTACTTCCAACATGTTTTTTTCAGTCTCATCTATTGCCTCTAACATAAATTAATTGTATGGACGTTTTTCCTAATGATAATGTAAAATCAATCATGCAAAGGCCAAATCAAAGAGGAGGAATTTCTTGATGATATCAAAACTTTAAAGGCCAGGAAAACTCCAGGGTGTAACGTCCAGCCCTGTGTGGGGCTGTGAAATGGACTCTTTATGTTGTAGTTGCTTCCCTGTGTGTGTCTTTGTTTGAGTTGCTTCCTTGTGTGTCCTTGTTTTAGTTGCTTCCCTGTGTGTGCCCTTTGTTAGATTTCTGTCCTGTGTGGTTATGGTTCCCGCTCCTCCCTCCTATGTTATGATCACATGTTTTCTGTTATCCAACAGATCCCTGTCAGTGTTAATTATGTTCACAGGGGTTTTCCATTATCCCTCATTTGATTTAGTATTTAGCTTGTGTATTTCGATCTTACCCCTGTTGATTATTACTTCCTGTTACGTGTTCCTCGTGTTGTGATTATCTTCTCTGCATTCGGTTTAGCCCCTTGAGGCAGTTTTGTTTTACTCTGAGTCTTTTATGAATAAATACCTTTTGATTTCATGGAATTCCTTCGCACCTGTCTCATTCTTGTCATAGCGCTACAGGGATACGTGACAGAATAATCAACCACATCATAAGACAGGAAAGGAGCAGCCGCAGACCCGAGGAGAGTTTTCCACTCTCTTGGGGGACTACATTTCGGAGGGGACCTCGACAGAATCAACCGCCAGATCTGTGACCAGGCCCGATCTATGGGCTATTCCATGGAGGATGTTACATATGATGCCGATGGGGTAGCCATGTTCGGATGTGATTTACTGTTTGAGGAGGTATACTACAGCAGAGAGGGGGAAGACAAGTTCTTCCTAAGGAATGAAGAGGAGGACGAGTAGTATTTTTTCTGGGAGGAGGACGAGGACGAGGAGGACGATGAGGAATATTTTTTTAGGAGGAGGAGGACGAGAAGGTCTTCTCCGAGGAGGAAAAAGAGGTAGACTGGGATTTCCGTAACCAGAAGGTCCAGGGTGTTAGCCCACGAGGTAGGGGACCCCGTCTTCGTGTTGGGGTTCCCCAGTTCCCTAGTTGTTCCAGTCCTATTGGTGCTCCCATCTCCTAGGCTAAGCTCCCCAGCCCTCCAGCTAGTTCTCCTGCCTGTCAGGTTAGCTTACAGGCTGACACCTTTAGCTTTCCTACTATGCCCCGTATTACTCAGGTCCAGGGTGTTAGCTCCCCTATTGGGGCTCCCTATCTGGGTAGTAGGACACCCCGTGTTTCAGGTAGTTTCCCAGACAACCCGGGCTATCTCCCTAGCTCCCAGGCTAGCACCCCTAGGGCTCCATTTTAAGCCCCTGGGGCTCCAGTTAAAGCCCCTATGGTTCCAGCTAAGGCCCCTAGGGTAGTTATTCCTAGCCCTTTGGTCCAGGGTGATAGCCCGCAGTCTAGGTCTCCCGGTCGGGGTGTTAGGGCCCCCCTTCCCAAGACGGCCGCCGACCCAAGTTCTGTGATGTCCGAGAGTGAGGAAGAGGAGATGGTTGCCCTTATAAGCTGGTCCACACCCTCGGACCTGGAAGGTCTGCTAACACCTCCGCCACACTTTTAGTGTTTTAGCAATCGGGAAAAACTGTAATAGCAAGTTAGAAACCAAGGTTACCTAAAGTATTTCAGTTGGATCAACCGTCACAGTAATCAGTGTAATAAACTTTCACAGATTTATAATATTACAAATTGGGTTATGTTAGAAAAATTTCTATGAATATAAAAAATATATAAATATAAAAATATCACATGAATTAATCAATTAAGGTCCAAAGATATGAAGACAACCTGCAACAAAGCAAAATCCACTTGCAGCAAAACATTCTGGGAAATAGTCAAGATAATTTTGTGAGTAAAATCAGTGTCATAATTAACACTGGCTATTATCTCCAACCCTGGTAGTTTGTGTTTCTATGTTAATTTAACATAAATTCTGTATAAATTAATATTTACAAGAGTTTATTTAACAACTGAATTAAAACTGGATAGTTCAAAATGCATTAAAACTACCTTTGTAAAACTTAATTTGTAGACTGTTCTATAACTGTATGAAATAATGAAATCCTAATGTACTTTTAAATGTAACCTCCAAAGTACAGTAAATATATCAAATTAATTTGCTCCTTTTTCCACAATGCATTGCAATATACAGTAAGTATATTGAAATACATGCAGTAGGATGCAGTATAGCACAAAAAATCTAATGCAATGAACAGTGGTCTACTGTATTTAGTTTTTACATTGTGATATGTAAATGTGTGAGCTACATCTCACATATGGGTCTCCACACATGGTGCGTGTTATAAACTCAGCCCTGACTGGCCAGGAGCTGGAATGAGCTAAAGCATTCTTGTCGGCAGGGAGCCCGGACATGGACAGCTATACAAGATTCACTAATCTTCTCTGGGCTGTGTTTGATCACCCCCCCCGAAGAGTTGGACAGGGATATGGAGACACTGGGTGTTGGGGCAACTGTGTTCAGCCAACGGGCAGCTACCAAGTTCTGATGGCCAGGATTGATTTTCAGACACCAGTTCCCCCAGGGTACAATCCCTTGAGCCAGGAAGTTCCCCTGGCTAGCGTCTCTTCTGGACCTACGTCTACAGGTTTGCCCATCACTGCGGCGGCCACTTTAGGCCCAGCCATAGTCTTCCAGTCTACAGCCCTCCCACCCAGATGCCGGGCCCATGCCCATGCCCCCATGCCATTGCCAGAGGCACAGACCTCCACACCAGAGCCCGGGGCCACACCTCCATCACTGGGGGTGTGGCCACACCTCCAGCACTGGGGGTGTGGCCACACCTCCAGCACTGGGGCCACACTCCCAGTGCTAGGGGTGTGGCCGCGGCACTGGGGGTGTGGCCCCAGTACTGGGGGTGTGTGCTGGAGGCCAGAGCCAGGGGCCACGCCCCTCCAAGCCAGTGCCAGAGGCACAGATCACCTCTCCACACCCAAGGGACCAGATCCCTGCATCTGCCATTTACAGCTGCACCGGCCTAAATACCAGAGCCAGAGGCCATGCCTTCATCACCCAAACTAGAGGCTCCACTGCCTCTACTACTCTCTGCCTGTAGTTGAGGCCAAGACTCCACCCCTGGTGCCTGCTACTCCACCCCCTACCCTGCAGTCTGCCTCTCCATCCTTTGCACCAGTGCCTTCTGCTCCGCCCTAACACTGATGCCAGCTGTTCTGCCCCCTTCACCGGTACCAGCTGCTCTAGCCTCTATATCATTGCCAGCCAAGCCAGCCACAGCACATATATCTGCGGCTCCGCCCCCTGCACCGTTTCTGAATGCTCCAGGCCCTGTGCTAGTGGTGTCTCCCAGGGAGCCCCCCCATGGTTTTTAGTGCTTCCGTGGCTGCGGCTCTGTAACAGTGCCTCGCCTGTCTGTGGCTGACGGACCAGTTACAGTACTCCGTCCCAGAGCTGCTGGCCACATAAATTAATAAAGTGCAGACCGCATCTGAAGCCATCGTTTTGGCAGACGAGTATGGAATAACAGTTTCTGAGAAGCCGGTTTTCGGAATGGTGGGCAGAAGTCCACTTTCAATGGTTTCCGGCCACCATGGGTAGTTGGATCTGACACATTACCACCTAGGCCTGACCATGCTTCATGACACAGTGAAGAGAATGAATGCCCAGTCCTGAACAGGAAGGCAGGCAGGCAGGTTTGCAAGTGCTCACATTAAACCGGCGGCGCTAGCAGGGCCTGCCACATGTGTTGGTTTTACTGTAACTACAGTAAGACAATGACAATGTTCAACCCGTTCAGTGGTGCTGATTACTCACCCTTCATCATCGAGGGCCACATAGCCCTTGTTAAAGAAGATAGAAAGGTGCCAGTGAAGGTCTTACGTGATACGGGGGCCTCTGAGTTAATTGTTCTGGAGTCAGTGTTGCCTTTCTCTGGACACTCAGACAGTGGGAGTATTGCCCTGATTAGGGGTATAAGATTGAATACATTGTCTGTAACTGCATCAGTTTAAACTTCTGTCTGACCTGGTACAGGGGGTGGTCTTGCTTGGGGTCTGATCCTTGGTCCCAGTTGAGGGTGTCCAGGTGATCCTGCGTAAGGACTTAGCGGGTGGTCGTGTATGGCCCAATGTCTTTCCCCCTCTTATAGTGTCTCAGGCTCCTTGCCAAAAAGCCAACCTTGATCCAGACGCATTCCCTGCATGTGCAGTCACCCGGGCTGTGCGTCGGTGGCAAAGGAAAAAACTAAACCGTCGCCTGCGATTAAGGACCTATTTATATCTTTGCCTTAAGTGCCTTTGTGGGTGTGGCGTAGTGATCTTGTGCTAGAGCAGAGTAGTGATCCTAGCTTATCTGACTTGTTTGCCCAGGCCCTTCCCCTTGAGGAAGTGAAGAGTGCAACCCAATGGTACGTTCTACTAGACCAGTGGTTCTTAATCCTTGTCCTTGGGACCCACAGCCATTCCATGTATTAGTTGTATCCTAGAGCTAGCACACCTGAATCAACTAGTCACCTACTCATCAAGCTCTAGGCTGCTGAGCTAGTTTAGGGCTACAACAAAACTGTGAGATGGCTTTGGGTTCCCAGGACTAGGATAAAGAACCACTGTACTAGACCAGTTGCTGGTGAGAATGTGGACACTGAACAGAAAAAGTTTTGTGGGTGATGCTGTAGTATGAATTCTTGTATCCACTAAGTTCCAAGGTCAGATTTAAACATTTCTAATGACCTGGCTGGACACGCGGGTGTTGGCAAGACTTATGACCATGTGTTAATACATTTTTACTGGCCTCGGTTCAAGAAGGACATAGCTGCCTACATCAAAACGTGCCATACATGCCAATTAACCGGGAAGCCAAACCATTCTCTAAGGCCGGGTTCCACTACACCTGTTTCCCATTATAGGACGGCTGTTTGAACACCTGATAATTGACTGTGTTGGACCGCTGCCACGTTCAAAGGCCGGCAGTTACTACTTGTTTACTGTAATGTGTCAGGCCACCAGGTAACCAGCGGCGTATCCACTTCGGAACATAACCACAAAATCGGTAGTGAAGGCTCTGTCCCAGTTTATGTCAATCTTTGAGATTCCTACGTTCATCCAGGGTGACCAGGGATCAAACTTTACATCACACATATTCACCAAGTTGTTGTGTCATCTTCACATTTAACACAACCAGGCAAGTGCCTATCATCCTCAGAGTCAGGGAGCCTGGGAACGATTCCATCCATAAATTGTGTCCCACTTGTTGTTGCTTCTTCACAAAAAATTACATTTTTTAAGGGAAAACACACATGCACCATGAAACAGTGGGCCTACACTGAAAATATAGAATTTCTATTGTTGTTCAATTTGACTGATTTTCACAAACTGGTCTGTAATCAGTGACATTTTTGAAAGATGCTTTGATTTTGCCTCAGTCAATTGACTGATGTCTTTATATGAACTGTAACTCAGTAACTACTTTAAAATTGCTTTCCTAGTTTTGTTCAGTGTAGTTTAGGGCAAAATAGCTTGGAATATGTGTTCAATTAATTAGAGACACAATGTAAAAAAAACAATCTGGTATTGGAAGATGAGGACTACAGGCACTGATAATATTATAATAATAGCATAATCTAATACTATTAATAGGAATATATTTAACATGGGGGCCAAAACATATATATAGGGTTGGTAAATGACTACCGAACCACTGAGCAATCTGACCCTGTGTCACCTATAGGCAGATTGTCTATTCTAGTTACCCATAAGTGATTGGTCTGATCAACTGAACACAGCCTGACTGAATGATATTACTGTAACGAAAATGTTCAGAACGTATTGTGTGAATATAAATGGTTTTGTGGCAACATTGGGAAATGGAAATAATAGACACTTGGAAAGGGTATGTGTGTGTATGTCTATGCATGCAAGCATGCGTGCGCGTGTAAAGTGCCCTTTTTTTACTTGAGCGCCCCAAAATGTCTGTGCACGGCCCTGGTTGTTACCCAGTGTGATTTGTTGAATGGTCTCAAAGTTTTATTGTTTAATTTAATGTGAATACTAGGAGTAACTTAGTATTTGAAGTAATGCAGGAAGTGTGCATTTAGTTTCCATGCTTATTATGTTTCCACAACAATGTTAGTGAGTAAATCAACTGAAATTGCTACCATCTTGGTGGAGTGTGATGTGTAAGATGAGAAAGCAGTTAAATCATGATTGTAAAAAAAAACAGTGGCTATCTGTATATCTTTGCCAAGTGCAAACTACTACAGAAGCATCAATAAATTGTTGGGGAGGGTCATGCCTCTTTTCCCAATCATTTAGGGCAGTCATAGAAAAATGTATTGGTGGCAAAGAGAGGGTCAAGTCTGTTTTGACTAAAGATCCCAAAACTCCTCCGCTAGCCCCTTAAATAAATAAAGAACAGTCCCTAACATGTCATTTTTTTTACATAGTAGGCCTATGTTCATTGGAAGGAAAAAACAATAATTATCCAAACCAGATGCTCGTTACTGTATATCAAAAAATAAAATAAATGTGGTAGGATTCATGTCATAATAATTTTATGCGAACCTGCCTTACCGGCAATAGCCTATTTTTTAAACAAGTTAGTTTCAATCAATAACTGTTCATAGCCTAACGCTTAGGCATATGTCATATTCTTGTTAAAAAAAATGTACATGTCAACATGTTCTGGTAAGAGACGCAAGCGCAACCTATTAACAATTAGTCTAGCTGCGGAGAACACCCACTAGGATGGCACAGAAGTCGCAGGCAAACTCAAATTGGAGATTGCTAGCTTTGCCAGGCGGGATATTTTTTCTCATTTAGATGATAGCTAAAGAGCATATCCTTAGCTATAATCTTAGTAATTA
This sequence comes from Umbra pygmaea, assembly GCA_016801145.1. Taxonomy (NCBI): domain Eukaryota; kingdom Metazoa; phylum Chordata; class Actinopteri; order Esociformes; family Umbridae; genus Umbra; species Umbra pygmaea. The sequence goes on from JACXGM010033779.1 coordinate 11,845, forward strand.
GCATAGTGATCTGCTCACTGTGCCCAGCATCTAACTTACATCTACCTAAGAAATTAGCCATTGACTGCTGGGTGCTGCCTGAGGAGGATGAAGCTGCTGCCGGGTGCTTTGATCTCAGGTGGATATGAATCATTGTTGTGGAGGTGTGGTATGCCAGCTTTGATCTCAGGTGGCTGTGCATCGTTGTTGTGGAGGTGTGGTATGCCAGCTTTGATCTCAGGTGGCTGTGCATCGTTGTTGTGGAGGTGTGGTATGCCAGCTTTGATCTCAGGTGGCTGTGCATCGTTGTTGTGGAGGTGTGGTATGCCAGCTTTGATCTCAGGTGGCTGTG
>JACXGM010033780.1:0-12175 GCA_016801145.1 Umbra pygmaea
ACTGAGAGGACAATCAAGAGCTGTAGTCTCAAATGAGATTAGGGCTACTATACTTCATCAGAATATAAATGAGGTGTATTGCCCTTATAAGTGAGGTGTATTGCCCAAGTTGACATAAGATATGATGTGAATGGTAACCCTGTCTTCTGCATTTGAATTCTTAACAGTGGACAGGGGTCATTCTTGTTTTGTGAAGAAAAAATCTGTTCTTAGTTTTGCTTAGGTTATTGTTTTATGATTGACAGTGGTTGATTTGAGATGTATTAATAATTTTGGTAGTTTTTGTGCATTTTTTATGTGAAATTAACTGCTGTGCAACACTGAAAGCTGGTTAGTGGAACTGTGTGTAGAGTTTTGAAAAAGAAACCGGGGAAATAGGTCCTAGCTATTGCGAAAAAACAACATAAAAAAAGAAATGGGGAGTATCTAACCTCTTTCTTCAAACTTAACATTTACCTTATTTGGTCAAGACTCTGTATTTACTGTTACTGTAGTCGTCTAATTACTGATGATATTTTGTTTAAGTGTTAGCATATACATTTAAGTTGTCTTAAATAAATAAATAAAATATGTAAAGTAGGAAATAACACAAGTAAAGCGATTAGATTATTTGCAGTTACTATTTACTCCTTCACAAAATGGGCTGGTGCACCATGAAACTCCTGGGCTGAAAATGTTTCCCACTCCGGCCCTGGACTAGGGTGTCAATCACAGAAATTGAATGATTAGAAGTGCCATTCCAATGCAAATAAATGTAGCAGAATGGTCAGAGCGGCAGCCATTTTTACGTGTACCACTCCATTGCAAAGGTCTAGCGGCCTACTTCCGCATTAAACCGATTTGCGTGTTGTTACCGTGACAACTAACGACAGTCACCATTTTTTTGTGTACTAATTGAATGACCAAGCAAAACAGTTTAATAAGGCTTCTATAGATTTAATTTCAATGGTGTCAACTATTGTTTTGTTGGTACATAACTTCATGTATGACTGTACCTGTGTTCAACTGCACCTGCTTTGTTTGCTCAGCTGCACCGTTAAAGATACCGTGGTAATGGAGTCCCTCCAATTTTCTTTGTCTGAGATTTTTTCACATGCAAACTTGAATCTTCTCTCCTAGCTGTTGCAGTTTAAAATCTAGCCAATATTCAAACACCAGCATGCATGTAATTATAATAATTCAGTACCCAACAGCCAACGTTACTAGCTCACATACATCTGAAATCTGATAGTGTTTGAGAATTGAGAACATAAGGAAAAATCCCTGACATATACACTCACCTAAAGGATTATTAGGAACACCAAACTAATGTTGTGTTTGACCCCCTTTCGCCTTCAGAACTGCCTTAATTCTATGTGGCATTGATTCAACAAGGTGCTGAAAGCATTCTTTAGAAATGTTGGCCCATATTGATAGGATAGCATCTGGCAGTTGATGGAGATTTGTGGGATGCACATCCAGGGCACGAAGCTCCCGTTCCACCACATCCCAAAGATGCTCTATTGGGTAGAGATCTGGTGGCTGTGGGGGCCATTTTAGTACAGTGAACTCATTGTCATGTTCAAGAAACCAATTTGAAATGATTTTAGCTTTGTGACATGGTGCATTATCCTGCTGGAAGTAGCCATCAGAGGATGGGTACATGGTGGCCATAAAGGGATGGACATGGTCCGAAACAATGCTCAGGTTGGCCGTGGCATTTAAACGATGCCCAATTGGCAATAATGGGGCCAAAAGTGTGCCAAGAAAACATCCCCCACACCATTACACCACCACCACCAGCCTGCACAGTGGTAACAAGGCATGATGGATCCATGTTCTCATTCTGTTTATGCCAAATTCTGACTCTACCATCTGAATGTCTCAACAGAAATCAAGACTCATCAGACCAGGCAACATTTTTCCACTCCTCAACTGTCCAATTTTGGTGTGCTCTTGCAAACTGTAGCCTCTTTTTCCTATTTGTAGTGGAGATGAGTGGTACCCGGTGGGGTCTTCTGCTGTTGTAGCCCATCCGCCTCAAGGTTGTGCATGTTGTGGCTTCTCAAATGCTTTGCTACAGACCTCGGTTGTAACGAGTGGTTATTTCAGTCAAAGTTGCTTTTATATCAGCTTGGAGCAGTCAGCTCATTCTACTTTGACCTCTAGCATCAAAAAGGCATTTTTGCCCACAGGACTGCCGCATACTGGATGTTTTTCCCTTTTCACACCATTCTTTGTAAACCCTAGAAATGGTTGTGCGTGAAAATCCCAGTAACTGAGCAGATTGTGAAATACTCAGACCAGCCCGTCTGGCACCAACAACCATGCCACGCTCAAAATTGTCAATTTGTCAAACCAAATCCTTTTGGTGAGTGTATAATGTACACATGATTTCATGTTGCAGACAGACCCTGCTTTCGATCTAATCCTGCAAACTATGCTGCATATGAGTGTAGTGCAATCCAGAGTATTGATTTTAACACGTTTTGTGCAATGCTTGTGCTTTGCTTTTTGTTCACGAATGGACTTCTGTTAACCCAGTACCAGTTTGTTGGCACACTGCAAGCACCCAACATTGATGTAGGCTGTTAAATAGTTAAGAAAAATGCACCATATTTATTATATGCAACGCAATATTAGTTAGTCAACCTAGCTAGCGTATTTCAGATTTAATATTGGTTGCTACTGCCTGACTCCGAGAAGGGGGACAAATGTTGGTTGATAAAAAAGAATGGGTAAAGTGTTCTTGGAACTAAGCAGTACACTCGCTAGATATGATACAGTACCTTGGCTCTGCAGACTACGTCTATTTTATACTGCAGTGCGCAATGGCTGTTACGCATCCCCAAACAAATATTTTCCATAATCACTGTACAAAAGCATTGATTACTGATTATTTAAAATACGAATAATTGGCCCAAGATGATTAATCTGTCAACCTCTAGTTAAGACCCCTCTTAATCTGTTTAGACAATTTGTTTAGATATCTTGCATTAAGTCCATTTATTTTAATTTATTTCAAAATAAAGAACAATGCACATTCTTCAATTAGGTCCAGAAATAATTGAACAATGACAAAACTGTTGTTATTATGGCTGTATATTTTGGCTATATTTTTCTGGAAAATTTTCCAGTTCTGGAAAATATTTTTTTGGACAGATGAAAATAAGATCAACCTGTACCAGAATGATGGGAAGAAAAAAGTATGGAGAAGGCATGGAATGGCGTATGACACTAAGCACACCACATCATCTGTTAAACACAGTGGAGGCAGTGTGATGGCATGGGCATGATTGGCTTCCAGTGGCACTGGCTCACTAATGTTTATTGAGGACCTGTCAGAAGACAGAAGCAGCTGAATGTATTCTGAAGTGTATAGGGATGTTTTGCCTGCTCAGATTCAGCAAAGTTGATTGGACGGCGCTTCACTTTATAGATGAACAATGACCCAAAACATACTGCGAAAGAAAACCCAAGGGTTTTTCAGGCAAAGAAGTGGAATATTCTGCAATGGCCAAGTCAATCACATGATTTCAACTCGATCGAGCATGCATTTCACTTGCTGAAGACAAAATTTAAAGCAGAAAGATCCATGAACAAACAACAATTTAGGATAGCTGCAGTAAAGGCCTGGCAAAGCATCACAATGGAGGAAACCCAACGTGTGGTGATGTTCATGCATTCCAGATTTCAATGAGTCATTGCCTGCAAAGGATTCTCAATGCAGTATTGAAAATGAACATTTACGATTGTGTCAATTTGTCCAAATACATTTCAGCCCTTGAAGTTAAGGGACTGTGTATGAAAATGGTTGCAATTCCTAAATGTTTCATAGAATATTTTTGATCAACGCTTTGAATTAAAGCTTAAAGTCTGCAATTCAACTACATCTCAGTTATTTCATTTCAATTCTGTAAAGAGACACAATTATGAAACCTGTGTCAGGGTCCAAATATTTCTGGGCCTAACTGTATGTGCTTTTCTAAATGAGACAAACATAGGATGGCTATCTGACTTTATCTGAACCACTATTGATAGGGAATGTCTAAGTCTGACAGTCTTAGCATTGTTGAATTTATTTTAATTCAACAGAGTGAGTCTGAGCCAAAGACAGTGAACTGTCAGAGGGATGTGAGGGACTGTAGGGTGGATGCTTTAAATGTTTTTTTATCTGAATGGTTTACATTTGGTCAATTTAGTTAAATAAAGATGTCTTGGTGTGTAGAATTACAATAATTGTTTTTGAACTATAACTGTTGTGTAATTTGTCCTCCAAATGTATGTCAGTTTCATGCTTCGTTGGGCTAGCAACTGAAAATCTCCAAGCTGAGTAGGAAAAGTTTGTAAATTTGCACCTGAGCAAAGTACTTATGCGCAATTTATTTATGTAAGTTACTTTACATAAGTGTCTACTAAAATGTTTATGTATAATATAACTATATTTTTTCTTAATTAAATGAGATAGATTTACCTGACCTTTTTTGTGGCCACAGACTGGGCCACAAAAAAGGCGAACAGATTTTGCTCCATAATTTTTCAACCTGTGTTGCCAGGAAAATTGCCATAAGAAATGAAGCCCTGTGGGAAATCCAGGTGTTTATATTACACCGAATAGAGGCAGTTAGGCCTATATAATATAATAGCCTAAATAAAAAATAAAAATGTATATACAAAACAATATTGTGTATTACATATATTAAAGTTTTAAGTAGTCAGATGCTTTGCTAATAAATGTATTTTTTAAATCGTTTTTTATGAGACATGATCGGTTATCAGTGATTTTGCTGTGGTATCGATTTGGTATTGATACTGAGGTACCAAAGCAAGTATCGATATAGAAGTCAAAATGTTGGTATCTGAACAACCCTAATAGAATATATTACTAACTGAAGTCCTCTTTAGAGATCTGCAGAAACTGTGTTAGAGACCCATGCTGTATGATGTAGCTTTCCCACTAGTTCAACCCATGCGCCATTAATTGGCAATATATGAGAAGGGCGTCCAACTGCTCCTGCATTAACGGAATCGTATAACAAAAAATGAAGGCAATGATCACAGTTCATCCAAATTCCTACACTGCAGGGTCAACTTCTGTGTCGTTAGATGCTGATTACTGCAATAAACTTTCAGCCAGACCCTCAACATGAAAAAATAAATAATCAAAGCTAATATTTTCAGCTAGGTTAGCAAAGACTCTCAAATCTTGTATGAGCCTGTATGTAGCCATTTGTGAAGCCTACTAATGTTGTAATAGCAATCTAGGCATGCAAAGTTGATCCCCACACTCTGATACCGATCAACCAATAGGAAAAAGTTGACTTCATGACATACCATACTTTGATTGACAGCCTCCTCATTAGCTAAAGGATCTGGAAATTACAGAAATAAATATAAACGTAAATAAATAAATACAGAAATAAAAGAATATGGAAATAAATGAATATTAATTTATTTGTTTATTTATTATTTTGGCAGACTTGTTCCTCCATAATGCTCTTACTAAAAGAGAGAGCTGCCTGATTTGAGAGATGGCTATTTATTAACATTATTTAGGGGGTATTACATGTCAAGGATGAAAGTACATAGTGTTGCTTTTACACAGGACCAGTTAATTTTGATATTCTTCCACCTAGTTGGTTGTTTGGCCGGTAACATGAGATAATATATAGTGCTGACAGAACTGAAATAAAAATAAAAAAGGTAATGAATACGTTGGCCTATGAAAACTTAATGAAAGTAGACATATTTTGTAATTAGATCTAATGCTTAATTAGTCTTTTCCCCAATTTAAATCCACACACGTTGCTAAAACTACTGTACAAGTGCAGCTCATATTGTAGTGGTAATTTGATACTTCTGTAGTCTTGAACTGGACTCGCGTGTTCAGGTCTTGGTCTGGACTCGTCGTCCTTCAGTCTTGATCTTGACTCGGCCTCGATTTGCTCTAGTCTCGACCTGGTTTCGGTTTAGGTGGTCTTGAACACAAACTCTGTGTTGCCGAATAGAGTATGGCCAACATGAAATTAGCCCCATGATGCTTACAGTGCATCCTTGCAATTGTGTGGGCTACATCATGTATCACAACAGTCTAGCAGTTTTTATGTTTTTGTCGCTAGCTAGATAATTATCGACTGTGCTAACTTTATTGAACTATTGGCCTTGACTCTTGTTATGCATTATGAATCAAGTAAGTATAAGACTTAATTGTATTTTACTTATATTTGACAAGCTACTTTACACGAACAAGCCTTCAACACATACATTTTAATGAAGATAGTCCAATTTCTAAATCAACAGTTCCTGCAATTTTTTGATCCCAAGTCAAGCACATTTTCAAAGTTAGCATTCCTTAACCGCAGACTGTTCCACCGGACGGCTGCTAGCTATAGTGTAGCTTTAGGGTAACAGTGTTAACAAGAAAAATACATTTCAAAATTTTTATCTAGATAAAGCACTGAAGAAATAAAATGATTCTTTCAGCTTGCATCTACGTAGTTCCCTAAGGCCCAAAGTCATATAGTTACATTCATTTGTGCAGTTAAAGATAACACTGTGGTGACAGGGAACAGTTGTGCAGACTAGTTCCCATTCCGAAGAAGAAGCTGGGATTTTCTATCTCTGTAGAAAAAAGACTACACTGCCTGGATTGGCACTTGTCCTCAGGTATATTTGATTAATAAAACCAATTACATAGTGTTTGCAGAGCTGCCGCCCTGATCTACGTAGCCTGATTGAAAGCAACCTCTCTGTGCGTCTAACCAGAACGATGGGAAATAGAAGGGACAATAATAAGGGGCCGTTGTTATGGAGAAGCAGCTACTAAAGATGTGTAAAAAAGTATTAAAAAACATGTTCATTTCAGAACAGAGAAATGATCAAGAAGAATTAATTTTTAACTTGATTTTACTGTCTTTGCAATTAACATTAGCAAGCCAATTCTGAAAGTGTTATACCACAACATTAAGACTCTGCGACTGTCTTGATTGAGGATTTGAAAGCGTTTTCATATTCAGACAAATGTTTTCAGATTCTGTACAAATACTCAACCCCCTTTGTTGCCTTTGCTTTTGTTCCCTAGTAATATAAAGAAAATAGCACAACAACAGTGTGGGCATCAAAGCTGCCCTTCAAAAGTGCAGAGACAGCTGCACTGAGATACTGTATATCTTCATTTTTAGAGAGGGGTCATGATTTTTCAAGTTTATTTATCATTCATGCTGCTTTCTTCTGGAACTTTCCAGACATACTGCTGAGGTGCAAAGCCAGCAAAGCTAATGATGACTCCGGAGATAGATAATCCTCATCTGAACAAAACAACTTTTTAAAGAAGCATTAGAAGAGAAAAGCCCATTAATAAATCATGGGTGATTATACTTTTTTCTTGCTGAGACAGGGCTGGTTTTTTAAGGCTTGACTATAATTTAGCAGATTGCGCAAAAAGTGTATGCAACTTACAAATGGCATACCAGCAAGCTTTAAAATACCTTCAAACAGTAAAGCATTGACTGGAAATATTATAATGTACTGTCACCCTAACTTATGCAACTTGTGGCAGATTTGAAACAGGTAAAAAATGTACAGTGTTTCTGGGAGAGTGCTCTTGTACGTTTCTCCCACAGTATTTCTGGGAGAGTGCTCTTGTACGTTTCTCCCACAGTGTTTCTGGGAGAGTGCTCTTGTACGTTTCTCCCATGTTTTGGACAGTATGGCTTAAAATGTGGATAGGGAGAATGACCATACAGTAGTCCCCTTCAAACATTATAGGTACAGTACAGCCAGTCATTACAACTGCTTTCACTCTAGGTTGCCATTTTAGACACATACAGTATGCTAGAGTACCTTATATTCTCGCATTGACAATGTGAATGTGCTTTGTTATTTGGTACTGTTTCAATTAAAAAAGTCTAACAACAGTCATACCTTTAAAAGTAAATTAATTAAGAACACTGGTAAAATTTCTGAATTTTCCCACCAGTTGCAAGTTTGGAGCAACCTGACATGTTAACAAAATTGTGTGTGCTGTTGGTACTAAGCCATGGTCAGGTATTGTAGATCTAAAATTGTGAAAAGCACTGGAGAATGATACTTGAGTAGAAGTAGAGACATGTACTAAAACCATACTCCCGTAAAAGTGAAATCACCTAATGGATTTCTACTTGAGTAAAATTCTAAAAGTATCTGAATTTAAATGTACTTAATTACCAAAAATAAATTTGTGATCTTAAATTTACTTTAAGGAAATAAAGGAGAAGTAAAAATATTCACAAATGTTGATGCATAAAATAAATGGCAGGTGCTTCTTCTAGGATACATTATAAAAAACTATTACTTAGCCTAATTGATATCTTTGGTAAAATATCCAGTCTTATCAAATCAGAATTGGTCTGCCTGTGTAAATGTGGCCTTTTGAAAAAGAAAAAAAGCATACAATAAAATGACGAGACTTTAATGAAACCAATAGCCTAGGCTTCTACAAACACATATTCCAGTTGAAGGAACATCTCTAATGATGAAGATAATAAATGCCGGTTATGCATAGTCCTTCAGTTTGGCCAAAAAGCCATCTCTCTCGTTCAAACATATTTACAACAGATTTGCCCAAGAAATTTAAAGATTATGTTCTTGTAGAGGCCATTCACAGAACTTTTAAATGGCATGTGCTGAAATTAGAAAAACAAAGGCACCCCACATAAAAAATAATTGCAACCATAACACAGACTATTTAAGAATTGTTATTATTTTTCAATTATTTGTTTGACCTAAAACATCAATATATTAGTATACAAACGTGAAAGGCTTAAACAAAAATGTGTCCTTCATAATCTAACATCCTAGTCAAGTAACACAAATATATTACATTCAATGCTAATACATTTAGTAGGTAAAAACAAGCATACCAATCACAATTACAACTGAAAAAAATAGTATATAATAATGCGTACTTCCATATACTCGGGAGGGCACTACTGCTCTCAGTGGGTGGCGGGTTTCCCATTGTATTGGCTGGCTAGAGCGTTTGGATAATGAATTCACTGAGATTTTATTAATTATTCGTTTGGGCCTTTCCTCCAATACAAGTCTTTTTCATAATTTGTAGCGAGTAACAAACATGTTTTGGAAAATGTAAATAAGTAAAAGTATGTATTTTTGTAATAAAATGTAGTAAAGTAAAAGTCCAAAGTTGGCAGACAGATACATACTCAAGTAAAGTACAGATACACAAAAAAACACTTAAGTACAATAACAAAATATTAATTCTTCTTTACTTTGCACCATTGGGTAGACCAATGAAGATTTCAGCCACAACTGGTAGGAAAATTGGTTGGGATGCAAAGAAAACCCCCTAAGTAACTTCAGCTGAAATACAGGCTTCACTGCAAGTGGTGAGATTGTTAAGATGCACAATAAGGGCGTACTTGAACAAAAACGGTCTGCTTGGTCAAGCCAGAAAAAAGGACAATTATGCCAATACCACAAAACAGTTCACTTACAATATGCCAAACAACTAGACAAGCCTCAAAACTGCTGGAACAAATATATTTGGAGTGATGAGACCAAAATGTAACTTTATGGTCACAATCATACACGTTATGTTTAGAAAGGAGTCAACAAGGCCTATGACGAAAAGTACACCATCCCTACGAAGCACAAAGGTGGATCTCCGATGTTGTGGGGAAGTGTGAGGTTCAGTGGCACAAGGAATTTTGCCAAAATTTATAGAAACAGTCTCCTGACCTTAATATCATTGAGATTATTTGGTGAGATCTGAAACGTGCAGTGCATGCAAGACAACCCAGGAATTCAGAGGACCTAGAGGAATTTTGCCAAGAAAAATGGGCATCTTTACCACCTGAGAAGATAAAAGGCCTCATCCACATCTATCACAAAGGACTGCAAGTTGCGATTGATACTAAAGAGATCAATACACAGTATTAAGAACTAAGGGTATGCAAACATTTGAACGTGGATCATCTCATTATTTTTTATTGCAATATTTTGTTTAATGACTGTGGTATTCTGTGATGCCTTATGTTAATTTGAATCCTAATTTGAAATACCTAATGATCAGGGGCACCTTGTATCAATGGGCTAACAGGGATAAGCCCTCCCTATTCTTTACAGTAAAGATGAGAAAATTATGGTTACATTTTTTTAAAAAGGTTGTACAGTATAACATTTTGGTGAAACCTAGACAAGAAAAAGCACCAAATAGTCTGACGAAAAAACACATTATATCTAAATGGGCTAATCTTTCACAGCCCAAATGCCATAGGGTCAGATTCCATTAATCCTTGTGTCAAGTGAGTGACCGGTGTCGTGGCACACCCCCTTGATTTGCTGCTCATTTGGGCTGAATTCATTCAGCACACAGGCAGCTGGCTTAACCAATCACAGCAGATGTCTTATTCAGCTCATAGGCCACTGGCTTAACCAATTACAGTGGATTTACAGACAGAACAGGCAGTTACTAGTGGTTGATGTGTGAGAGTGGAGAGCGATCGAGTGTGAAAAAGGTGGATGTTTGCATGAAGAAAGAGGTGGACTATCTGCTTTTTCATCAATTTTCTTTGTTGTCTTTGGAACAAAAATTGGTCATAAATAGTCTTGGAACGCTCCATCAAATCATTCTAATAACACAAAAGGACAAATAAACAAAACGGTTTTGTGTTACTTGGTTTGAAAGAAACTACTGGTTAAGTAATGACAGGTGTAGCTAAGAATTTAGTGTTCTGTTTTCATGCTTACTTTTTGGGGAAGACACAACTTAGACTAAACAAGGACTTGTGGATTTACAACCTTTATCCCAAACAATTTGGAAACAATAATGTAGCACAAGTCACATTGGAAGTAGCGTAATGCTATCAATGTCGGGTCAAGTTAGTGTACTATAGGACAGGATAGGCTGAAAGCCCTGTCTATTGAGCGGGACTTCATCCAAAAATCACAGGACTTCTGACGCAGTGATTCACCTGTTTGTGTCCCAGAAAATATTTTGATGTGAGCTTCTGTTCAAATAAGGTAGGCCCAGGCCTATAGTTCTCTTAAAGACCATTGCACACTTTTCCTTTCACTTTCCTGTACATACTGTATTGCCTGTCTCTCTTCTATAATGACCATACTTTTAGCTGTGTTTACTGTGCCAAAGAGGATTCTGTACTATCATGTAGCCTGTCATTCCATCATCAATACTGCATATGGCAAGTGCTAATGTGTACACAGAAATATTGTCAAATGGTGTGTGTCTGTCTTTGTGAGAAAGGCAGATACATAGAGTTTTTGCCATTAGGCCATTCTTGTGGGTACTTCTCTATAGTGTTATAGAGCAGTGGTTCCCAAACCTCTCCTGGGGACCCCCAGCCATGCCATGTATTAGATGTGTCCCAGAGCTAGCACACCTGAATCAACTTGTCAACTAATCAACTAGTCCTTATCTGCTTGAATCAGGTGAGCTAGTTCAGGGCTACAACAAAACTGTCAGATGCCTGGGGGTCCCCCAGGAGAGATTTGGGAACCACAGTTGTAGAGCAATTGCTAGAACAAGGTATATATACTGTACAGTGTTGTTGTTGTAACTTGGTATCTCAGATGTGGCGCAGATGGCTCAGTGGTTAGGGAGTCCGATTTTTGGTCGAAAGTTTGCCGGTTCCATTCCTGACTGTGCCAAATGCTGTTTTCCATGGGCAAGGGACTTTACCCTAAGATGCTCCAGAGGGATATACCTTAACTTATTGTAAGTCGCTCTGGATAACAGCATCTGCTAAATGACTTATATGTGAATGGATGGTTGATGCAATGTAAGCATTTGATGGATGTACAATACATTTAGCCCACCCACCCAATATCACCACCAGCCGTCACTGCTGATAATTCATGTTCTTTAAAGAACGGTACATGTCTTACAAATTCTGCCAGGGTACAGTATGTAAACTTATGAGCTGGACTTTATACAGACAATTAGGATGACACATAATGCTAGCGGTCAGCAGTCTCTAAACACAATGGCCCTCATTTATCAAACGTGCGTAGAAACCAGTGTAGATCTGAGCGCACAAATCATCTTACGACGAGACTCACGTGTGATTTACAAAACTTTCGTATCACTCCAATTCCAGCGTACGAATGAGCGGCTGTTGATAAATCAGACGGTTGAAAACCATCGTAATTTACATAACACGCCCACAAATATGCATTG
>JACXGM010033781.1:0-12174 GCA_016801145.1 Umbra pygmaea
ACAATAATCCGGCGGTTGGCTGACTGACTTCAACTCCCTAATAAAGGGAGAGGAAGGAATCAACCCAGGTGTGGCCGGGAAGCAGGTGCAGGTGATAATTGGAGCTGGAATAGGTGATCAGGGTGTGCAGGGGAAAACCAGGAACGGAATGGGGACCAGAAGGGACAGGAAGACAACTCAGGAGGGCGGATTCCTGACAACTACTTCCAAAAAGATCTACATTGAAGCAGCAAACATTGAGGAGACAAATACTTGTTGTTTTTTTTGGGGGGGGGAAAGGTCAGCTTCAGTATTTGACAACATGGTTGTCATCTACTCTACTGTGATGCTTCACATAATTATAAAACCTTTCTATTCTCAATGACTCCACCAATTTAGAACTAAAGATAAACATCTTTGCCAAAATAATTATCAAATTATTAATTGCCTGACTACTACATTTTAAGTCTCCAAGCATTGCTATTTGTAACGTCAATTCAAAGCAAGTATTGCATTTGTTCATCCATTCTTTTACCTGACAAATACTTTTGCCATTCTCAAAACATTTCTCCACGGCTGTACATCCACTTTCATGAGTAAATATAGTTGTGTTGCAAAGTGTATTTCTCCCCTTTCTGATTTTCTGTATTTTAGCATATTTTTGTCACTGAAATATTTTTAGATTTTCAAATAAAACTTAATATTTTATTTTTAAAAAACTATTTATTGAATGACTGCAATAAAAGGCTCACTTTAGTTGCTGATCAGTCTCAAATCGTTTTAGAATAATTTTGGCCCGCACTTTCATGCAGAACTGCTTTGTATCAGCAACATGTAAAATCAAAATAGCTGTAAAATCAACCATCCAAGAACAGTTTGGTGAAAACCAATGCCTGTCCAGCATGATTAGACTTTCAGCTTTTTGCAATGAACAAATCAAACAAAAGCAATTGAAATAGCTCAACACAACAAATGCTTCAAGTGGTTTCCCCAAATTCAATTGCCAATGCAACTGATAATGACTTCTCCAGTCTCAAGATGATTTAACCCCTTCATGGCAAGCATGTTTAGTGCTTAGTAGAGCACCCTTCTGCTGTTATGACCTGCTGCAAATGAGCTGCATAGCCAGACACCAGCCTCTGGCAGCATTCGTGAGGAATCTTTGCCAACTCCTCATGAGCAATGGCCTCCAGTTCAGTAATATTTTTGGGTTTGCGTGCTGCAACCGCCTTCAAATCCCACCAGAGATTTTACATGGGGTTCAAGTGAAGTGACTGTGATGGGCACTGTAGAATCTTCCAGGACTTCTTCTGCAACCAAGCCTGGGTGGAATTTGAGGTAGCATCATTGTCCTGTTGGAAGGTCTCTTACTTACGCCTCCCCGAAAGGAGGGGACCGACTTCCCGATGCTCAATCACACTCAGTGGACAGTGAAAAGGATATGGGGTCGTGGTGCGAGTAAAGGACACAGAGACCAGAGTAACGTATAAGTAAGGGTTTATTTTCCGCACGGTAAATAAAGTACGGAGATGAGGGCAGACCAAAACAAGGAAAAGAACAGAAGTACTCCCACCCCCTTACCTGTCCTATTTCTTCGAACACAAAACACAAAACTAACTGGCACGCAGTCAAGGCGCCCTACCCAAACTTACATTTGGCGGTCAAGCCCAGATTTAGCTTGTGTGCCTAGACAGGGGAGTATTCCTATGGGTAGTGTAAACTCCGGAGTGGCTTTAAACTACTCCTCACCCCCGTGAACAAAAAGAACAATTGGTATTATATATATAACAAGACAATGCAATGAATAATGATACATTTAAACACCTAACAAGCTTTCTCACTCCAAGAGAGAAAAAAGAGAAAATGAAGACAATACTGCAGGGCGTTTTAGCTCTAAACAAGTTACAGCTGTCAGCACTAACGAGGAAGGCAGGACCAGATGACATCAAACCTGTTGATGGGATACAGAGGTGTCCTCTATGACCTGCAGCCAAATGGCTCCACCTGTTGTGCACAGACTGACAGAGAACATACAGAGAGAGACAAACACAACAGAAATAGAACACTGCCCTCAGAAAAAACTGGGGGACGTAACAGGGTCCAATGAAGCCCAAGCTTCAGCTTCCTCACAGACAACATTACATTTTTCCTAGGATTTCCTGATACTTCAATGAATCTATCTTGCCTTACACACGCTGCAGGTTTTCTGTGCCAGTGGATGGAAAGCAGCCCCAGAGCATCACCGAGCTACTACCATGATTGACTGTGGCCAGATTGTTCAATTCAGTGTATGCTTCATTATTCTTCTTCCAAAAATACCTCTGATCCATCGGGCAGAAAAGGTTCAGTTTTGTTTCATCACTCTACAGAACAGAAGCCCAAAACCTAGGTGGCTTCTTTATATGATTTTGAGCATCCTGGAGACGACTTTTCTTGTGCCTTTGGTTCAGTGTTGGAAACCTGGAAACCTTCTGCATTTAGTACATGCCTTACTGTGCTCACTGAAACCTAAGTGTTTGTTGCCACCATGTCTTGCTGCAGGTCTTTTGTAGTCACTGGAAAAAAGACTTGCTGCAGGTCTTATTTCACAACCTGCCATCTCATAAACCTGGTTGCAGCCATTGATAGCTTCCTTTTTCTGGCCCTTCCAGGTAGTGTAACCACTGTTCCCTTAACCTTGAACTTGTGAACTATGCATCAAGCGGTGTCTCTGGGAACATTTAGTGCATTTGCTTTCTTTTTTTGTACCCTGGTCCTTGTTTGTAAAGAGCAATGATCTAGTCTTAACTTTTTGGACCATTCTTTTGCCATGTTTTTTATCCGCAGTCAAACGTGGCACTCAACAACTCCAAGCCAGTTCAGGTATCTCATGTGTTCTGTCACGGTGCGATGTGGTGTAGAGAGAGGTAGACCCAGGCAGGTAGATGGTAAATGAAAATAGATGGTTGTACAATGGATATACTTTTATAGCTTAACAAGAGGAACAGTGGCATGGACACTGACAGCTAACATTAAGTAGAGAGTACAGAGTATACACATTGACTTCCAAACTTCTGTGACTCACTTTTTACAACTTACAAATATGTAGTGGCTCCCGGACAGCCTTCACACACAATGTAACAATCCAACAATGACCGACACCTCTCTCTAGTTTGGCCAGCGTTTATATACAGGAAGCTTAACTAACTAATAGAACACGGCTGAACGTAATCATTAATCAACAGATCAATAAGATACCAGCCTAACCTAACCTAAACCCTATCTTAGCAATAGCCAAACTAGAGAGAGGTGTCACATTCCTTAAAGGGACATGTACACATTTTAAACACAAACCTACATGCAATGCACTAACATGTTGTAAGGAAAACACAAAAATACATAAACTAAACCAATATATAGATTGAGTCCTTATCTCAGTCCGCTGTTAACGCCAGCCCTCACTGGGCTGGGCATTACATGTTCCAACTCAAGCGCACCTGGTGCAACTAATGAAGCCCTTGATTATTTGCTTCAGGTGTGCTTGAGACAACACCTGTTTTGCATGTTTGTGTTGTTGTGAGGGATTCTATTTAGGGGGTTGAATACTTTTGAGACTGGAGAACTCATAATGAGTTGCATTTTCTGTTGAAATTGGGGAAACCACTTGATGCATTCATTGTGTTGAGCTATTTCAATTGCTTTTGTTTGATTTGTTCATTGCAAACAGCTGAAAGTCTGTAAATTTTGACAATAAACTTGATTTGCAATGGGGGTTGAATAATTTTGATTGCAACTGTATATGTTTCTGGTTCTGACACATCAGTTAGCTGTAAGTCTGGCGATTGACTCAGCTATTTATTTTTCATGCCATTCTGATGTTAAATTGCTTGTATTTTGCTGCATGAGTCGTGTTCACTTCAGATGTAGCTCACAGGACAATTGCCTTACATTCTCTTTTACAATTCTATGACACAGAGTAGAATGTATGGCTTCTTCAGTGATGGTTTCGAGATCCTTTTATATCAAAGCCTCCACTAAACCTAAAAATTGTCTGACCTTTGACATGGGATAAGTATTATGCAATGCAGTGTTTGGATTTCACCACACGAAACTGGTCACAAAGCTCCACTTTTGATATCTGTCAAATGGAAATCCTTCTTGGAGTCCTGTTACATATGGTGAATATAAAACTGTCATGTATCCCTCACAAATGATCTCAGTTGCATAAGTGGAGGATGATGTATTTGGTTGTACAATCACAGTAGACATTGAGATGGCTTGTTTTTTTATGTAATTTATACTGTGTTTAAGGTATTCAAATACTAGTGTTCTCCTACAGAGCTTGCATTTACCAATTACCACCACCAGATGGAAACAAATACCTTGTTATGCTGTGAATGACATGGTCAATAGCAACACTACAGAGACCCCAGACGATCATCACTATGCAAAGTCACGTTTGAACATTCATTAAACTAGTTGTGAGTACAAACGTGTTTGCCAGTGAGTCACTGTGAATTTCTTGGTATGACCAGGTGTGACTAATTCATCTGTTGATGAGTGGTCTAGCGTTTTTTGTAGTTCAGTATTTGAGCAAATTTGTCAGTCTACTGACCTTTTTTGTGTGTCTTGTCCAAATCTGAACTAACTGGGGTGGTAATTTATTGAGCTAATATATAAATAACTGTATAAATACTGAATTTAACTGGGGTCAACAAATGGAAAGGGCAGGACGGGGTTGAGTCATCATGAATGCCTCATTAGGCAAAATGCCTCAGATGGCTCATTAAAATTAGTTTAAAACCTGTTCTATTTTGTCTTCAAAATTATGAAAGGGTCATATTGTTCAATATTTAGAAATGTGACATTTGATATGAAAGGACAGAAATTCCCATTAAAAAATATTTCCGCAAAGGAAAGCATCCTCTATAATTGTTAATAGTGTGGATGATTTTCTATGGAGGACCAAGTCTGCCAAAATAAGAAATAAATATACAGATAAATGCTAAAAAAAATAAATAGGCACACGATTAAATGCACAAACAATGCAGTAAATAAATAAATGTAGGCAGTAATTTAATTATACAATGAGACATAAATGTATACATCTCTTTTAATTAGCTTCTTTATATATTCACCTTCGTAATAATTACCTTATTTATTTATTTTCTGTTATAATCTTTAACTTTATTTAATAATTACTTATTTTTTAAATGTATGTATTTATTTGTATATTATAATATTTTTGTCTATTTTATTCTTCCTTAGTATTGTTTCACCCTATTTATTTCTTCAACTGTATTTATTTCTGTCTGTCCTTTTTACATTTCTGTATGCATTTCTGCCTCATTATGCAAATGAGGAGGGGCTGTGTCTTAAGGGGTCTTAAAGTTACAATATGTAGTTTTTCCAAAACAAAAGAAGTACTTTGCATTAAAAAAGCCAAAAAACATCACTATACCTATATTATATATATTTCTTAGTTGTGTACTTACATTATCCTAAATGTTTCCAACAGCTTTCAAACCCAGATAAATTTGTAATATAATTCGAAGACACTGGACGTTTCATTTTGTCTTCCGTCAATGGCGTCATATAACCTTTGACTGCTCTAGTCGTTCTAAGTTCCAGGGAACCACTAAACATAACGTAAATAAAGTTATAATACTCTTAACAATACATTACTTTGTCAGTGAACATTTTTTTCTGCCGGAGACGCTAGATTGGAAGGTTGTCATTGACGACGATAACAAAACCCATGATCCCACGCTACTTCCCAACGTCATCCAAGCACATCTTTTCAATAATATCTGTCTGCAGCCTGCAAGACTTCAAGTTACGCCTGCAAGACTTCAAGTTACGCCCCTTCAAGTTATGCCTACTTCAGCCGCGGTCGGTGGATCTTAATTGGGGAGGACGGGCTCGTGTTACGCTCGGGACCTGAGTGAATGGAATGTGCGCAACGCACGAAACCCAGTGTTTTTTCGTTTTGCAAACTGGGTTTTGTGCGTTGCCCACCAATCCATTCACTCCGGTCCCGACCGTAACGCGAGCCTGTCCTCCCCAATTAAGATCCACCGACCGCGGCTGGCCTACTTCCAAAATTACCGCGAGAACAGTAAATAGCATAGACATAACACATGTTACATGGAGTAACAGCAAGGTTTCTGAGTGGTTAAGGTTAGGGTTTGGGTAAGGATTAGATGGAATTAACAGCAAGGTTTCTGAGTGGTTAAGGTTAGGGTAAGGGTTTGGGTAAGGCTTAGATCGAATTAACAGCAAGGATTTGGACAACTTCAAGTTACGCCCAACTTCAGGTTACGCCATGTTCAAGTTACGCCCCTCTCTTGCAGACCACAAACAGACCCATCTCCATCTTTTGCTATTGTTTTGATTGAGAGACCCCTAGTGGCCAAAAATTACATATTGTACGTTTAAGGGGAGAGAACTTCTTTCCTACCCCACCCCCAAATGCATACATGAAAAATTGACATCCATTCGGAATGGAGCTGTAAACAGATCCATTGTGAAAAGTTCGGTACCAACAGTAGAAAGAGAGAAAGAATTGTGGTGATGCAGCTACTATAATCAATAGGCAAAATAATAATTAATGTCTGGTGCAAAGTTGGTGCAGATCTGCATAGTGAGTCTGACTGCTAAGCGAATTGATTCAAAAACGGATCTCAGATGTAAAAGCTGTCTGGGAGGCAATAGCGTTGTGGCACAGCAGACTTAATAAGTGATATGTCATTAAAAATCACTATGGCTAATCAAGTAAAAAACGATTTAATATAATCGTTCTGTGAGTAGCCTAATCAGTTTGGTTTAATCGGGCTAAATAGGATTGCAAAACAAACATTAGTCACTTATCACCACTGCCCTTGGTATATTTTGTGTTCACAGCTGTATGTTTTTTGTCCACATTTTGGAGCATTTTAAACAGCCTATCTGTTCATTGTTGTTTGTTCCAAACTGGTACATTCCCAAATGTAAACAGATTTGCGTGATATCTACATACTTGCATTAAAATATTCAGGGATTATCCAAATTCAGTTATTGCACAGTGAACAAAATGGCACCATGTGGACCATGTTCTTATTTGCATATAGGCTTTTAACTATGATTGGCTGTGGCACAGACGAGGTCTGGGTAGTGTTCAAGACTGACAAATTTTAATACCTCAAACATTTAATTAACAACGTTTCAAGTTTCAATATTATTTGTCACATGTACAGAAAAACTCAGATGTTATTGTAAGTACAGTGAAAATGTTGTGCTAGAAAAAATTAAGAGACCACTGCAAAATCATCAGTGTCTTTGGTTTTACTGTTGATAAAATGAAAAGTACTGTACAACATTTCTCCCAAATTCTAAATGAAGACATTGTCAAATAGAGCCTTTAATATAAGAACAAAGTCAGAACTCAAATAATATAAAGAAAATAAGTTTATATTCATTTTTAAACAACACAATATTAACATGGTAGCTTTGGAAGAGTTCAGAAATCAACACTTGGTGGAATAATAATAATTGTATAATAAAAATTGTTTTTTATGCATCTTGGCATGCTTTCCACTAGTCTTTCACATTGATGTTGGGTAACTCTAAGCCATTCCTGGTGCAAAAATCGGCTTTGTCTGATTGCTTGGTTTTAAATGAGGTTGATTTATGAAAAATATATGGTCTCTTAATTTTTTCCGAGCTGTGTGTGTATATACATTATATATACATTAGCGGTGTAATGATATGCCTAAACCACGGTATGGTTCATTATGCGGCATACGGTTCATGGTGTGGTATGTTTTAATTACAGTAAAGTGCAAAAAATAATTGAAAAATGTCACTAAAGATCAGTTTTTTGTTTAATTGGCAAAAATTTTGCCTATCCACACCACCTACCAGTGATGGAGTACTCAGGTTCTGGACTCCGGTCTGGACTGAATGTTCTCAGTTCTGCATTTCTGCTAAAATACAACAAAGTAAATAAACTCCCTTTGGAATGATGACAGTGGTGTTATTTTTGTTGAATGTAGACCCACTTTAATTTGTATATCAGCTCTTTAAAGGTGCCGGATTGGAGCAATGTAGGCAGACTTGGAATTCAACTCAGACTTGATGACTCGCACTCGAGACTCTGACCTGAACTCTGGTAATGGTGACTTGGACTCTTCTAAAGTAACTTGGACTCGAACAGCTGGGACTCAAGACACTGACTCGGACTCAGGTAATGGTGACTCAACTCGGACTCGACTCTGACTCTTCTTTGGTGACTCGGACTTGGACTCGAACATTGGGGACTCGAGACTCGACTCAGACTCGACAGTTGGTGACTCGACTACAACACTGCCTCCTACCACCTATCACTCTTGTAATTTATTTAGCCTGATCAGATTCTGCTCATGAGGGCTGCATGAATACAGTGAGGAGACAAATTAGTTTTTGTTTCCACAACTGCGACCGAACGACTAAATAGGGCTGCAAGAAACTTTGTGTTTTCGCTAACAAGTTGGCTCTCCTTGCTCCAGCCTCACCGTCAAGGTATACGGGCCGGTTGATGGCGACGTAAATGACATGTTAGAAGTGTTTCCACTTGAGTAGCCATTGTCATGAAAAACAGACATCTTTTTCTTTTCCTTTTTTTTCCTGTAAAGAAGCTTTACAGGAGTTTGTGAATCCAATAAACTTTATTGAAAAACCATCAAAGGTGAGTTTGTCTGCAGACAAAAACTCCCAGTTCGACCTTGGACACTCACTTTTATACAATACATAAAGTCGGCTGGTTGTCCCTTTATGCAAATCTATTGGCATAAAGGGACAACCTTTATCTTTCTAGAATGTTCCACCATTGTGTTAACTGTTTCCTAAAATTCTTGAATTCAACTTACAGACCAACTTTAGTAAATATTGATGGCGCAAGTTCTAGAACCTTCTATAAAAATAATAACTTTAAAACCATTTGTTGGTACCTTACTTATACATTTCATTAGCACTTGATCATTTCAATACAAAATGCATACATAGTATATTGTTAATTATACTGTTCACCACACTGATTCTGTGTGTGTGTGATTTAACATATTGATACATACTTAAAGTGATAGTATAATGCATTTTTATGAAAATCCCCCCACACCGGCAGTGGCAAAGCAATGCTTGCATACTGTACTGTTTAAGGTGTTCTTACCCTTGTTATCATATGGAACGCATCAATTGTTCCTATCTCGGTCTCGCTTGTGCTCGCTATTGTCATGTTGGAGTTGCTAAGAGAATAATCGTTTTTAGTTTCACCTCTCTTCACGGGGCGCCGTAGGGAGGTTTTCTACTGAGATGTCATTGTAAATTGACAGATATGCCGTAATTCCACGGTCCACGTGTGTGTTGAACTGTAGGGGGCATACCGAACAGTTCAAAAACATACCGTGTACTGTTGCATCCCTTATATATACATATACTGTATAAACACAAATTGACCATAACATTATGACCACCTGCCTAATATTGTGTAGGTCCCCCTTTTGCCACAAAAACAGCAGCCCCATACGTAACAAACTGCAATGAAAACCTTTCTTTCAGAACTGGCGTGAACATTTTCAGTAATTTGAGCTACAGTAGCTCGTATGTTGATTTGGACCACATTGGCCAGCTTTCACTTCCCATGTGCATCAATGAGCCTTGGCTGAACATGACCCTGTCACCAGGTCACAACTCTTCCTTCCTTGGACCACTTTTGATAGGTACTGACCACTGCAGACCAGGAACACACCTTGCCAAAGTCGTTCAAATTCTTACGCCAGTTTTTCTTGCTTCCTTATTTTGTCCTCAAGGTTCATGTGTTAGAAGCAGGAAAACAGCCAAGCGTAACAATTTGGTCTAGAGTCATGAGCTTAAAACCCTACAAAACTCTGGCATGAGTTTCCTTTGATGTGCAACTGATTGTTGATTTGTGGAACCAGAGGCCTATACTATGAAGCAAGTAAAAAATGCCCAGGATTTATTTGGCTTCACTAAACCTAACAACTGTCATGACGGTGGTTATCAATTTGTTTAATCCATCTAGCAACGAGCGCGTTCACATAAAAGTGGCACCATATAACTAATAGCAGACATGGACAAGTCTACCAGAGACATATTCCACTCAAGAGGAGCTAACGATCTTTTGAGAAAAATATGCAGAATATAACAAATATATAACAAATATAATCCAGACTTAAAGTGTCACTAGTGTACCTCCCATTGTTGCCGGCCTACTTGTCACCAGTCTGTGGCACCTCACCCAGACACCCCGAGGAAGCAGTACACAACGATGTACTCACCACCCCTATATCTGCACCTGGGGAAGCACCGTCCGGTGTGCGTTATTCGTTATTGTGTTGTCGTGTCGCTGTGCACATTGTATTCTTTTGTTAAGTATATTACTACTGTGAGTTGGATATTTGTGATATTTCACTGGTAAACTTTGTGTTTCACCTGGATCTGCTTCCTGTTAAATTCATAACAGACGCATCACATAAAGCAAGAAAGAAAGCTGGGAAAAAATTGACAACTGCATTAATGCGTCACTTACAAGACCCACCGATATCACAGCCCTGTCATTAAGTCACAACTACATCTGACTATAATTACAATTGTGTATTCCATTAAACCAATGTGTTGATTAGATGAATGCTGATGGCGTGTAAGAAAATTGTTTGTCGTATTCTTTCGGTTGCAACCCTGGCAGTGTGTTATGAGCAAAAGAAAAATGTAGCGGGTGTATGTCAATTAATCAGTGTTAAAGTACTGGGTTGTTCAACAAATGTACAGTGCCATGCGAAAGTATTCGGCCCCCTTGAACTTTTCGACCTTTTGCCACATTTCAGGCTTCAAACATAAAGATATGAAACTGTAATTTTTTGTGAAGAATCAACAACAAGTGGGAAACATTCATGAAGTGGAATGAAATTTATTGGATATTTCAAACTTTTTTAACAAATAAAAAACTGAAAAATTGGGCGTGCAAAAGTTAATACTTTGTAGCGCCACCTTTTGCTGCGATTACAGCTGTAAGTCCCTTGGGGTATGTCTCTATCAGTTTTGCACATCGAGAGACTGAAATTTTTGCCCATTCCTCCTTGCAAAACATCTTGAGCGCAGTGAGGTTGGATGGAGAGCGTTTGTGAACAGCAGTTTTCAGTTCTTTCCACAGATTCTCGATTGGATTCAGGTCTGGACTTTGACTTGGCCATTCTAACACCTGGATATGTTTATTTGTGAACCATTCCATTGTAGATTTTGCTTTATGTTTTGGATCATTGTCTTGTTGAAAAACAAATTTCCGTCCCAGTCTTAGGTCTTTTGCAGACTCCATCAGGTTATCTTCCAGAATGGTACTGTATTTGGCTACATCCATCTTCCCATCAATTTTAGCCATCTTCCCTGTCCCTGCTGAAAAAAAGCAGGTCCAAACCATGATGCTGCCACCACCATGTTTTACAGTGGGGATGGTGTGTTCAGGGTGATGAGCTGCGTTGCTTTTATGCCAAACATAACATTTTGCATTGTTGCCAAAAAGTTGGATTTTGGTTTCATCTGACCAGAGCACCTTCTTCCACATGTTTGGTGTGTCTCCCAGGTGGCTTTTGGTAAACTTTAAATTACACTTTTTATGGATATCTTTCAGAAAAAGCTTTCTTCTTGTCTCTCTTCCATAAAGGCCAGATTTGTGCAGTAAACGACTGATTGTTGTCCTATGGACAGACTCGCCCACCTCAACTGTAGATCTCTGCATAGGCGCAATTTCCACTGGGGACAGGGGGGACATTTCCCCCCCCACTTTTCAAAATCCTATTTGTGTCCCCCCACTTTCAAATGTGTTTGTTAATGTTTTTTTCAACCGCACGCTGCCATCTCCACGGAGGAGCAGGACCGAGCACAATACAGAGAGCCTGCCCTTTAAGTCGATCCGCGCGTCCACGAACATCGCGTGCACACTCTAACGGTACGGATCTACTTTTCCGACACGACTGGAGCGTGGTGTCGGGTGTTGTTGCAAGGCAACCCTCCATTAGTACGTTGATGGGTGTTCCTCAAATACAGCTGCGGGCTACAGCCACCATCAGTTTCTCCAGTGATTCACCGTGAGCCTTCCCCCCGTCTCCTCTGTGCTCTACTTCTATTGGATAGTCGCTTCGCGTTCAACGGATTCATTTGCATAAAGCTGGGAATTTTCATCTTTTC
>JACXGM010033782.1:0-12173 GCA_016801145.1 Umbra pygmaea
ACAAGTCGACCACGGCGGGATATTCCAGTCACAGCAATCGCTCTGGTAAGTGGAAAAAAAGTCTGTATCCAGTGAATTACGTATATCCAAAAGTGCTAGTCGATCATACTGTATGAGCGACAGTGCAGAACGTGTAGAAATAAAAACTAAAAAAACAGTAATAAGCCAAAATCTGCATAGAGTGAGCGGAGCCATAGTCCATGCGACCATTCTCTACGGCGCAAAGTCTTAGTTGTATGCTGTGAGTTGACTTTACACCTGAAACATTGTATCATTGTATGCTGTGAGTTGACTTTACACCAGAAACATTGTATCATTGTATGCTGTGAGTTGACTTTACACCAGAAACTTTGTATCATTGTATGCTGTGAGTTGACTTTACACCTGAAACATTGTATCATTGTATGCTGTGAGTTGACTTTACACCAGAAACATTGTGTCATTGTATGCTGTGAGTTGACTTTACACCAGAAACATTGTACTTAAACAGTATTTAATTAAAAAACATTATAAAAACAAACTCCGGAACTGGAAGTACTATTAAGACAAGCGACAACATCTGAGCATGGTTCCTGTGCAGGAAATATCCAGGAAACAAAAAGCAGGCACATTAACATAACCGTCGTCGACGGGGGGGAGCACGGCGGCGTTGGTCTGTTATAAGACTGCCCGATTGCCACTCACAATTTAGTTTGAATTGCCTTTGAATAATTGATGAGCAGTCACTAATTACTTGCTTTACGTTTATTTAGGATTACCAGCAAGCCAACTAGCAATGGACGTGCTTTGTAAGTAGCTAAATCACACACAGTTCACAAAAGTACTTAAATTCTCTCATAAAAATGAATTAGTTAATTACAAATAATGAATTCCACATACCTTAACCCAAGAATACATACAAATAAGGACTGTTGTAATGACAGTGGGACATGTTTAACTGCCTTTGAACTGGTGGATGGTTGAGCAGCACCGAAGCAGTGTTTAATCCAAATGTCCGCATAGGTTAATCTTTAAGCGGTTACGGAGATTGCTGGTGTTTGGCATTTGTAACAAATACAGTTTTTGTGCATATTCTGCAAACAGGCTCGTCAAGGTTTTTTGGTTTTCCATTGCCATTTAGTTTTAAACCGAAATGTGAAATCACCGCTATCACCCAACGACCCTCAACCAGGTTCTTTAAAACGTCTTTAAACTGTAGGAAGCACCTCCCTAACATGTCGTTAAACACAATTGACCTGATATAGCCTATTCTCCATGTTCACATGAGTCGTCTTTGCATCTCATCCGTCACGTTATATACTTGGTTATAAATGTAGTTCGCGTTGTGCTTTGTGTGTGAAGTTTAAAAATGGAAATATGCCGAAACAGCCAATTTCACTTTTTTATAACAAGATCCATATTTTCATCTCAGTCGGGAGAGAAACAGACTATTCACCCTCCCCACTCTAATGAATAGGTGTTGTTTAAACGGTAGGCCGCCTTGTTGCAACCCCACCCCCGACACTTGCCATTAAACTCTGTTGCGCTGCTTCAAAGACTGGCCACTGTGCTGCATGCATGTATCTGCAAATCTAAGTTATGCTATTTACCAAAGAATCAAATACAGTCGAAAAAGACGCAGACCATTTATAACACAGACTGTTAGTAAAACAATTATTTTTAATTAGTATTTAAACACTCAGAATTATACATTTTTTGTAAATATTTTAATAACACGGTTTTGGCGGTTGTAGAGTTCTAATGACAGTGTTCATCTATAACCGTCGGTCTCATGGTTATTTCATAACCGTCACACCCCTACCCACCAGTAGTGTAGGGGTAAATAAAAAGCTGTGTAAACTATCAATTCCTCACGGCATAATGTTAAAATGAACAATCATTAACTCAATCTCACCAGGAGGGGGCGACCGTGACAGCACCATCTACCTGGCTTTCTCTTTTGTTCCCTTATCTGTCTCTCAACTGTTACCATAGCTAGAGAAAAAAGGTGACATTACAGTTGAGAAATTATGCTGAGAGATTATGCTTAATTTTAGCTAACTATCTTTAACAACAACACATAGGGCCCTATTTTAACGATATAAGCGAATGGCGTGAAGCACATGGCGCAAGTACGCTTTTGGCATGTCCAAATCCAATTTTGCTAGTTTGACAGTGAAAAAAAGGGTCCACATGCCGGGCGAATGTTCTAAAAGGGATGTACTAAGTAAGTGTCTTCATTAATTCATTGGTGTGTTTTGGTCGTAACATGCAATAAAACAATCAGAGATCCATCTCCCATTCCCTTTAAGAGCCAGGCGCGTTTGTACCTTTTGCGCATTGCTATTATGACGATGGATTTGCACCAAAATATTTTTATTTGTAATATTGTGCATGTTCGTGTGCTGCTGCGCTTTCCTGTGTGTGTGCAACAACCATAGTGTGCACGCGCTGTGCCTATGCCAAAAGTGCCTTTGACTAATTTGCTGTTAAAATACCTATGACGTGCTGCACCATTGACTTTAATCCAGGATTTTGTTAGTCAATGGCGCGATCACTTTCCGATGCCTCAAGATAGCACTACACCCAGATTTATCCTGAACACACCTCCCTGTTAGACCAACACTCCAATGGGCACAAATATGGGCGCAGCTGCATTTGCTATTCAAACGCTGGCGCCTGACGGGAAACTGACAACTGCGTCGGTCTTAAACTAGCAAAGACACTTGTGTTCAGACTTTGTGCTGCGTTGCAAGATAGGGCCCATAATGTAAACATGACGTTAACGAACTTAGCTAGCTACTAGCTAACTCTACATCCATCAGTGCATTTACGAAAATATACCCCTCTGACATGATGAATGAAAAGTTATTCTAATTTAACAATGCTGCAGCTGATAATCACAATATCAATGAACATAAATGATACGCTAGCAACAGAGACACAATGAATACTGGGAAAGCTCAGTCCCTATTTCCATTTTGTATTCGTAGGTTTGAAGTTGTAATTGAAAAATTACAGTGGAACTCCTTACTTGCTATACACACTCAATAGAACATAAGTGCACACTACGGAACACAGCCACAATCTGTCTTTCTTTCTCCTCATCTCCTTCTCTTGCTTTGCCGCTCCGTCTATTCTTCCTTCTACCTCTCTCCTAGCTTCCATGTCCTTGGTTCGGAGGAATAGAGCATCTCCCTAACACAGAGGGAGGCTGATTAGACACTAATGTCCAGTTCATTACCTGCAGGTGATGAGGTCATCAGTACGAGACAAGAATACGTGCTTTCTTCTCTCTCTGTAATGCACACACACCATATATGCACACACACACACACTACTACACACACTCAAACACATTGCTGCTCGTTAGAGGGTGCTCAGCTTGTGGAGCCATTGCGTGATTAACCTTTAATTAACTGGACTGAAAAGGAGGGGGAGGGGTCAGACAGAATCAGAGTCCATAGACCCCTGGGAGAGAAACACATCTACTCTCCCCACAACCAAAGCATGAAGAAAACTAGAGACCTGCGGTATATGACACAGGGGAATGGATCTACTGATGAACAAAGCAAATTGTAATGTGACCTATCTCAGTGTTAACGTTTGCAGAATTCCACTTATACAAAATAAAAACGATGGTTGAACCCTGGATGATATTTGGCTGAAATTACCCTTAACTTGGGTTGAGATAGTAGGCCCATATTCCTCAATCAGCCATTCTTATGTTCTGGCCCAGCCTTGAGTTAACATTGTTAGTTAGCATTATTAGTTAGCATTATTATTTAACATTGTTAGTTAGCATTATTAGATAGCATTATTAGTTATTATCATTAGTTAGCATTATTAGTTAGCATTGTTAGTTAGCATTATTAGTTAACATTGTTAGTTAGCATTATTAGTTAGCATTGTTAGTTAGCATTATTAGTTAGCATTATTAGTTTTTTATTAATTAATTATTAATTTTTTTTATTTGAATCATCCAAAATAATACCTGGAAACAGATCCTAACCATTAACAAAAGCTGCATTGTGAGTGAAAATAAACTTGAGAGCATTTCAAGTTAAGACAGCGTTATCTAAAAAATACCTGTCTATATTTTTATTTGTTTTTATACAGTGGGGAGAACAAGTATTTGATACACTGTCGATTTTGCAGGTTTTCCAACTTACAAAGCATGTAGAGGTCTGTCATTTTCATCATAGGTACACTTGAACTGTGA
This sequence comes from Umbra pygmaea, assembly GCA_016801145.1. NCBI lineage: Eukaryota > Metazoa > Chordata > Actinopteri > Esociformes > Umbridae > Umbra > Umbra pygmaea. Next base: position 4,202 of record JACXGM010033782.1, read on the forward strand.
GAGACGGAATCTAAAACAAAGATTCAGAATATCACATTGTATGATTTTTAAATAATTAATTTGCATTTTATTGCATGACATAATTATTTGATCACCTACCAACCAGGGCCCGGTTCCCCGATAACATTCACACTTAGCGCGCTAAGAAGACTTAAAAAGATATATCTTACCGAAGTTGTTTATGTTCCTAAGTGTGTTCCCCGAAGTGTCCCTTAGGAAGCTTCTTAACACGCTGCCTCTTAAGTTCGACGTTACAAAGGCGCTGTCCCAAGTGAAGGTGCTGAATTAGTTGGCATCGATTGCTCAGGAATCGATTTTTCACTTCACTCGAAGGTGCATTACGGCGTTAAGAAGGACAACACGTTCTATGTAAATGAAACATTCTTCAAATTAATCCGGTAACATTTATTTGACCATAGTTTCAGTTATCAGTAAAATATAGACTATTAATTCAATTATCAAATTGTCAGTAATGTGTTCACACGATATGTTGTGACTGGTAGACGAACCGGGTATCCCTCGCTAATCATCCACTCTCTTCATCCCATTGTGCCACTTGTGCCGCTTCTTGACGTGGGTTTAACAACTTCTAAAAATGATGTAATACACTTTTATTTCAATGGTAAGGTACTTTAAAATCAGAATTGATTGGCAAGCAGCTTCAGTTACTTCTGTTTAATGTGGTTTTGATTGCCATTGGTTAATGCTTTGATTCAATACAAGGACACGTTGGATCGCTGCCATAGTTGGTCGCTTACTGGACACCACCATGCTTACCCATTTATAGATCTTAGCCATTTAGAGCCAAATTGTTTGCCAGACTTTTATTATCAAAACTGATTGCCAATTTAAGTGCATTAAATGACATTACGAAATAGCCTAGGCTAATTACCACATATTAGTTCTGATACCAAATAAAGTCAATTTCATTAAAAGGCCTGTATCCATTGCGAACTTATTTTATTATTAGTCTTAAAATGTCCATAATATCATTGCATAGTTTGACTTGTACTGCGCTGCACTGATTTCTAAAGACTGCTGCACAGTGGCGCCGACTAGCGACTTGAGCTCAAACAACGCTAAGAGAGAGCTACGAATGGTCCAGACCAACCTTACGAAAGTGTGACTTACAGAAGATACACTTAGCGTACGAACTTGTCGGGAACCGTGCCATGAGGTTAAGAGAGAAGTTAAGGAATAGGTTAAGAACTACTTAGCGATAAGAACGTTTTGGGGAACCGGGCCCAGTAAGAATTCCAGCTCTCACAGACCTGTTAGTTTTTCTTTAAGAAGCCCTCCTGTTCTCCACTCATTACCAGTATTAACTGCACTTGTTTGAACACTCAATCAAACCTCTTCACAATGTCCAAGACCAGAGAGCTGTGTAAGGACATCAGGGATAAAATTGTAGATCTGCACAAGGCTGGGATAGGCAACAGGACAATAGGCAAGCAGCTTGGTGAGAAGGATTATTAGAAAATGGAAGAAGTTCAAGATGACGGTCAATCTCCCTCGGTCTAGGGCTCCATGAAAGATCTCACCTTGTGGGGCATCAATGATCATGAGGAAGTTTAGGGATCAGCCCAGAACTACATGGCAGGACCTGGTCAATGACCTGAAGAGAGCTGGAACCACAGTCTCAATGAAAACCATTAGTAACACACTACGCCATCATGGATTTAAATCCTGCAGTGCATGCAAGGTCCCCTGCTCAAGCCAATGCATGTCCAGGCCCATCTGAAGTTTGCCAATGACCATCTGGATGATCCAGAGGAGGAATGGGAGAAGGTCATGTGGTCTGATGAGACAAAAATAGAGCTTTATGGTCTAAACTCCACTCGCCATGTTTGGAGGAAGAAGAAGGATGAGTACAACCCCATGAACACCATCCCAACCATGACAGGACAACTGCACCGTATTGAGGGTTGAAACAACCTCCTTCCCTCAGTAAGAGCATTGAAGATGGGTCGTGGCTCAGTCTTCCAGCATAATAACGACCCGAAACACACAGCCAGGGCAACTAAGGATTGGCTCCGTAAGAAGCATCTCAAGGTCCTGGAGTGGCCTAGCCAGTCTCCAGACCTGAACCCAATCGAAAATCTTTGGAGGGAGCTGAAAGTCAGTATTGCCCAGCGACAGCCCCAAAACCTGAATGATCTGGAGAAGGTCTATATGGAGGAGTGGGCCAAAATCCCTGATGCAGTGTGTGCAAACCTGGTCAAGTTCTCTCTAATTGCAAACAAAAGTTTCTGTACCAAGTATTGAGTTCTGTTTTTCTGATGTATCAAATACTTATGTCATGCAATACAATGCAAATTAATTATTTAAAAATCATACAATGTGATTTTCTGGATTTTTGTTTTGGATTCCGTCTCTAAAAGTTGAAGTGTACCTATGAAAAATGACAGACCTCTACATGCTTTCTAAGTAGGAAAACCTGCAAAAATCGGGAGTGTATCAAATACTTGTTCTCCCCACTGTATATATATTTTCAACGACATGTATGGTTATGTAGGGAATTCGAAGGCAGGTGCATCTTCACAGTAGTTGGGATTTTTATTTAACATATATAACGCTGAACAGAAGATAACAATGACAAAAACATATGAGAAACAGCACTATAACTAAAACATATCTAAGGACCTAATATATAATACACTGAAACAAGACATTTATACTGCCTATGTTTACCGCTCTGTTTCACAATCTGTATCAATCGGCATTTCATTTCCTGATTTCTATGCTAACTCAAACACAATGCTTAAATTCCAACAATAAAATTGCAAGACAACAACTCACTGTGTATAATGTTTGGTAGCTGGTTAGCTGATCTAAAGTGCTACATCCTTGCCCAAAGGAAACAATTAGGTTTTAATCTTGCATTCTCACATTGATAAACTACAGACTATCCCTTTAATAACCTTTTTATTTAACCTTCATTTAAACAGGTAAGCAAACTGAGAACTAATTCTCTTTTGCAAGGGTGTACTTGCCAAGAAAAGCATGACGGCGGAAAGACAGCACAAAGTTACACACAGAATACAGAAAACTATCAAAAGGAATATATAGAACGTCTCCAATGAGGCGGTCCGATCAAGAGAACAAATAAATGGCAGCATAAGTACTGGTTTTGAGACAAATATGGATGGTTTCATAGATAGATAGATGTGGGTTCACCCTATGAATTAATTATAATTTGAAAATCAACTCTATACCACAGGCCTTTTACTTTTGTGTTTGCTCCCATTTATCATGAGCTGAACTCATTTAAGACTTGTCTACGTTCACAAAAGGGTCTATTTCTCTCAAATACTGTTCACAAATCTGTGTTAGTGAGCCTTTTTCGAGATAGTCCATTCACCTCACAGGTGTGGCATATCAAGATGCTGATTAGACAGCATGATTATTGCGCAGGTGTGCCTTAGGCTGTCCACAATAAAAGGCCACTGTAAAATGTTAAGTTCAATCACATAGCAAAATTACACAGATGTCCCAGGGTTTGAGGGAGCGAAACAGAAAACTCCCACGCAGTGATTTAAAGCCACAACAGGTGGATTCAGCACCACAGCCAGCTCTGCAGCCTAAGGAATCACAAACTATTCATTAGGGGCAAAAACAAGTATGTTGTGTTTATATTTTTGTTAAGTGTATATATTGTTTTTCTACTTGCCTGTAATGTTCACTTAGAACTTCAGATTTGATATAACATTGTGCTTTCTGACAACGAGTCAGCCAGGCTTAGGTGTGGATGAAGGCACTGAGATCACAGGCACTCAGAAGGACTCATGTACAGGTTTTCATGGTGCATTAGGACAATGGATCCCAAACCTCTCCTCGGGGACCCCCAGCCAGGCCATGCTTTTGTTTTAACCCTGAAATGGCACACCTGATTCAATTAGTCAAAGGTGTAATGTGTAGTTGATTAACTGAACCAGTTGTGTCGCTTCAGGGTGAGAATAAAAACATGGCCTGTCTGGGGGTCCCCGAGGAGAGGTTTGGGAACCACTGCATTAGGACACTGACTCTAGACTCACAAACTGACTGCAGCCACCTAGTTAATCAAGGCCAAAGCTACTTATTGATTCCAGCTGAATCCTGTGGAGCAGCCTTGTTCATACTGAATACAAGCCTGTAGGCCAGGAAATCGGCAGGACTGAATGGTGGTTGCAGTACAGCTAACCAGTGATGTCTATGGGGCACAGAGTTCAGGCAGTAATTGCATGCAATACTACTACCTTGTTATATATAATTTGTCTATAATTTCAAATCCAATGTGCTGAAATACAGTAAAAAAAACTTTTTTCACTGTCCACAGTTTTTTATTATATTCTAACCCCTGGCCTCTCTCTAACTCAGCTCTGACCCTCTGTTACTCAGCTCTGACCATCTGACTTGGCTTTGAACCTCTTTGTCTCTGTTCTGACGCTCTCTGGGCTCTCTTTGACTCTGTTCGGTCCCCTTGTCTTGGCTCTGACCCCCTGAATCGAATCTGAACCGTTGATTTGCCTTTGTTCCTATCTGACTCAGCTCTAACCCTCTCTGTTCCTCTCTGACTCGGCTCTGTTCCTATCTAACTCAGCTCTAACCCTCTCTGACCCTCTCTGACCCTCTCTGACTCGGCTCTGTCACACTCTGACTCAATTATACCCAACATTATTGGAGGCTTAGAGTTTCTATTCGCACTGTTAGTAAGCTTTAGTAATTAAGTCATTTCCAAGTATGAAATCAAGCATGTAACTAAGTTCTAATTAAGTTATCATAGTGAAATATGACTGAAATAGAGTACTTTTTCTAAGGTTATATATGTTTTCATAGAATACAAAAGTGAGTCATATTTTCTTCACTTTTTGCAGTTGGTCTCAGTTTAGTGAGTTAATCGCCTTTCTTCCAATACATCTTCACACTCACTTCTATCCAGATGCCAACATCTCTTAATTAAGTATGGGCCAGACACTGTGAGGGAGCTTTCAGTCAACACTTATCTCTTTGGTCTCCACGACGCTCTGGCCCGCAGGCTCTTCGTTAGCGCTACCTCACACAAGCCTTCATACAAACACAGGCAGTTCCCCCGTACCCACTGCAATATGCCTTGACCGAGTGATCACGGCGGGCACAGAGACAATCTTAATTGAATCAAACATCACAGAAAGCGCAGCGCCACAAGACTGCTGGTGCACAGAAGCAGGAGATTAGATAGACTGTTCTGGAACAAGAACAGAGAGAAAATTGGCAGTTCAGAGTTAAGAGACAGTACTAATGGAGACAATGACTGACTGACAACGACAAAATCATGATCGCTGAGATTCGGAGGAAAACTACAATAGCAGTGTTAGAAATGCTCCAAAAAACATTAACATGTCGACAGTACATAAATGTGCAGTAATTGGAATCTCACCAAGATGTATGTAATGGATCAACAGCTATGTTCTGTGCTTTACCTTGGAAATAATGGACGACAGCAATGCAAAGATGATATGTTTGTGTCAGGTCCCCAAACAGATCTATGGTATCAGCCGGCAGACACTCGATGGTATTGCAGAGCTGGTCCATTTGATACTACATTCCCTCTACTGCTGCTTCATCAAGACACACAGAACTAACTCCATGGTGGGTTAAGGGAACAAAGATTTTATAAATATTATACATTATATTTAAGTTATATAGGGATAATACAACTGAAATTGAGGTCTTGTTGACAATGGTATCCTGTATTACAAAAATAAACATGTAATTATAGAATTAAAAACACATTAGTAATAACAAACACAATTTGCTGTAAAATGGTCAATCAAATATATTGTTAACTGTTTTATAGGCACAATGGCCTTTATGGGAGCATATAACTAATTCTTGAAGGAATAAAGCAAGTAAAAATATGTAAAATAACTTAAAGGCAAAGTATCCAAAGAAATTACTCAGCTATCCCGGAGCTCAGTTAATTGTTAGTTACTAAACAAATCTGTAAGTTTGTGGAGTTAGGCTAATTATTAAACAAACCTGTACCTTTTACTTGTTATGAAAGCATGGGGGGGTCGGCTATTATACAGAAGAACTCCTAGCTGAATGTATCTGCATCTGCATTCAAATATAAACAGTGTAACAGTAGAGCCAGCAATATGAGGCCTTCATGACACCAGAGTTAGGAACTTATGAAATATATGCAAATATGAAACACCGTATAAAAGCATGTTCCCGAGTTTGAACGGGACTCTGAAGCTTTTCATTTTTTATGGGAAGATATGTTCTACCACAAATGTAAAAAAAATCTAAAAACAGTGATTTAGCATATGCACTAACAATTTTTTTGTGTTGAATTATTAAACGTATCAGTTCTAAAGGAAATTGTACACCAATTGAGTATTGTTTAAATGCCACAGCCTACCTGAGTATTGTTGCTGACCGTGTCCATCCCTTTATGACCCCAGTGTACCCATCTTCTAATGGCTCCTTCCAGCAGGATAACACACTAATGTCACAAAGCTCACATCAGCTCAAACTGGTAGCATTTTAGTAGCGGGTGGGGAAAAGTGTTCACTTTTTCTTCCCACTGTGAATTTTGCTGATGAGATAGATAGGAATTTTCCAGAGTGTAGTGAGAATCTGTGACCTTGTTGATAAATTAATATGTATAAATCTGACTCCATATTAAAATAAGTGTGCAATGTCATTAGGGCCTGAGTTCAGAGTAAATGCAACACACTACTTCCCATAGAAAATACGAGTCAACATGTTCTCACAGAATTCTGTGAAATGAACATGGTCCCTTAACTCAAAATTGGTGGCACTTTCACGGAATCGCTGAAAATTCTGTGATGGGCCCACGGAAATGATGCATTATACTGTATTAAGTGGTACCAGCACATGTGTTGTAATGGATAAGGTTAGGATTAGGAGATGGTAAAGGCACACTGCATAAATGTTTGACTCCCCCACATTGAGCCACAACCCCCTACAACCTCAATTCTGTCGGCCCATCACGGAATATTCAGCGATTCGATGAAACTGCCAAAGATTTTGGGGCCGTGTTCATTTCACGGAATTCTGTGAGATCAGGTTGCACTATTACATACCAGAAATATCTCCCAATTATCCTCTTCCCTTCTGCCTAAACAGACTATGAAGTATAAAAAGTGTTTCCAGAATTCGGTATAGATTCCCATATAGACAATCCACCACTTATTATTTGCAGCAGAATCCCCTCTTTCTAACGATACCAGACAATAGTTGCTACCATGTAGGGGTCATGAGATAATTGATGGATTTTTAATTTGAGAATTTCTCCTTAAACTGGACCTGTGAAGTAATTTTTAGTGTTGCTGGCAGAATGCCAGTGCATACCCAAACGTCACTCCACCACCTGCGACTGCTCAAACAGTTCTAATTCATTCAATATCCCACAGTGATGACAAATTACAATTATCAACCCCAGTTTAGAAACTATGCAGTTTGTGATGAAGGACATGAATCGTTCAGTCTGGCCACAGAATCGTCTGTCTGACCATGGTGGATTTAACCATAAACATAAAATATGATGTTTTTGGCCGCTAGGGGTCGCTCAATGAAAATAATAACAAAAGATGTACTTTGACAACTTTGTTGTCGTCAATGTCAACCAGCCGGTCTAGCGTCGCCGACAGAAAAAATGTTCACTGACAAAGTAATGTATTGTTAAATATATTACAACTTTATTCACGTTACGTTTGGCGGTTCCCTGGAACTAACAGCAACTAGAAGAGTCAAAGGTTATATGACGCCAATGACGGAAGACGAAATCAGAGCTGCCAACTTTTCAAAAAACCTTGGAGTGAGATTTTGTCAGGGGTGACCAAAATTATGCCACGCACGCAGGTTGTTGGCTCAGAGAATTGTAATTAATTTGATGTTGTACCCATGTTGTACTATTGGAGATGGACAATATTAGTTACATTCTGTGAAGCAGACATAGCTGAAGGTCCATCCCCAGGAAATTTTG
>JACXGM010033783.1:0-12173 GCA_016801145.1 Umbra pygmaea
TCCCATACAGGGGATTTAAATGACGCGGGACGTCCAAGGTCCTCCGTTCCTCCGCTCGCCATGACCATGCTGTGAGCGGACTGAACATGCGCAAAACTTTTTTATTTCAGTAATCAATCCGCGGATCACGTGTGTCCCGAACCGAAGATATTGATCCGAACGGATCACGGATCAATGACGATCCGTTGCACCACTACTTCACATTGAGACACAGCTTACGACGGTATAAAGAGGAGCCTCATTTTCAGGTCGGAAAAGCCGGAGTTCTGGATTTATCCGGAAGAATCACACCCCAGTGGATGAAATAACTTATTTGCGCATCTCTACTACACACAAAACAACTTTACCCGGGTGCTAGAACAAGACATCTAGGCGCAACTGGCATATCTAGCGTTTGTAGGCATAGGGCGCCATCTGCTTGGGGGCGCCGACTCTTCCCCTCCCCACCCTTAAAAAATATATAATTTGCATGGGGGCAATCAATCCTTATGTATTTTTATTTTAATTATTATAAAAATAAAACTCCAGACTTTTGTTATGTGAGACACGATATTGAGGACTCAACAGACAGTGTTGGCACAGGACAGGTGTGGACGCTTGCTGAGTGACGTCAGTGTCGAACGCCTGTTGACAGTTCTTTGTTGAACATTTCTAGCTGCGGTTCTGAAAGGAGACAGAAGTATAGTGGTATGTTTTTTATGCACATTTTGAAAAGCATCTGTCTAGAATATATCGCAATCTGCACTATATTTGCTAAAAATAAAATCCCTTCTTAACCCAAAAATCGATTTTAGGCAAAGCGGTCCAAATACCCCCATAAAAATATGGGCATATATGTCTAAAGGGATGTCACGAGAACCGATATTACTGAAACCTTCCGGTTGTAAAATGACAAAACACAGACGATGCCCATTTTTTGAAGCACCATAGGCACTAGGGCTGAAAGATTTCAGGAAAAGATCTAATTGCGATTTTTCTGAAAGATATTGCGATCTCAATTTTATTCATGATTTTCTTCAAATCAAGCTTCAGTGCAATAATCACAATGCACAGTAACATTTACAAACATGACAGAAAATTACATCATACCATTAAAACATTAAATGCCATTACTCTAATGCAAGAAAATGAAAACTAAAGAATTGATTTCAAATATATTTATTAAGAAACATGCATGTACATTCTATCAAGTCCTTGACCAATGGCAAATATATTTATTAAGAAACATGCATGTACATTTTATCAAGTCCTTGACCAACGGCCGTTTATACAACTGAAACAAAAAAGCCATCTTTGACCGTCTTAACTTGAAGTAGAGGAAAAAAATCCTAAATTTTGTAAAGTTAAAAAGCTAAATAAAATACAAGAAACCTTACAGTAAATGAAATTGAAGAGTAAAGGTAATAAAATAAACTCTTACTAAAATAAAATTACCATGCCTCTTCCCTTCCCAGTGATGTGGATGAATCACATCAAAATGCCAAAACCCAAACAGGAAATGCTATTAGGGCATTACCTTAATCTGCCACCACTTCTGTTATAGCCTACTTGAGGGTGTCAAACGAACGACAAAATCATTCCGAAAATGCATGTCAACCTATGTATATGGTTAATATTGCTCGCAGCACGGATTACTTACCACAGATGAAATATACGTATACTCGCTGTGCTGTGCAACTACAAGATTGGCATCGGAAAATACAATTGTCTCTGTGAGCCTGACTCTGGCTCATCCATAACGCACAGGAGGCATGACGCACCGACCCTCCTCCCAAGGATGAAACGCAGTAACAAGTGGGCAAAATCACTCACATGTGAAGCTCAATTGATCTTGTGGATTATGTGTAAATAAGTGATCAAGGTCTGGGAAATTAGGTGTAGCCTATAAAAGATGATGTTATACTTGATGCGCAATGGCTGCTTCGGCCAGGGCTTGAAATAAAAGGCGTCCCGCTTTATATAGCCTAGTATAAAAATATGTCTGGCATAACCGACTTTGGGATGTTTACGGGACAATGGTCAGTAAAACATAACTTGCATACAACACTGGTTACTAACGTAGCCTATATGTTTAAAAACAATATGAAGCAGTTCATAATGAATGATGAAAATATGAAATATAAAAAATAACATATTTTCACTTCTCATCTAAAGAACACCAATATGAGATTGCTATTCTCCCAACGAGCCGCATTATCAAATTCTCACCTGATGCGAACAGTTCTTCTAGTATGTTAGAGATTAATACTTAGCATAATGGTAAAACATATAAAGAGGGAAGATCTAAAGTTGCAAAATATGATTGTGACTTCGGCTGTTTTGAAAATAGAAAACAAAAGAAATGTAGGTTTAATGCAGGTTTGAATGGCATGTAAGGACGTTTAAAAAATAATTTGCAATGAACGGATATTGACTATAGGGTAAATTCAAGGGGATATAGGCTGTAATTATTTAGGTTCTGTAAACATAACATTTTAGAAAACAATTCCAATTTTGTTCAAATAGGCATATTATTATTAGAATGCGAATTATACCGGACAGCAGGCGAGATGCTATAGCATTTCAATTGTCTGTAGACTGGCTAACAGTAGCTCTAGAGAAAATGGTAGTATGATCTTCTTGGCCTGGGATTAATACATATTAATTCAAATGTGAAAAATTGTTTTATCTTATGAGATTGTTGCATTTGTGGAAAAAAAGTTAAGCCGCGAGGCCTGCATCTGCATATTAATTTAGGCCCCAGGTGACGTGTCTTCTTGTCTTTAGACAGAACCTGAGTCAATGCATTGCTCTGCTCCAAAACCCTACCAATCAGTTTTTGCCTTGAGCCCCATCTTGTTGGACAATCTGTTATCAGTGAGTGCTCTGGTAAATTTAATTCTTGCTGTGCCTTTTCAGTGCTGTCTTCTTTTTCCAGCTGTAAGAGAAGACACCAACCATATGTTTGCAAAGTCCTGTTGCCCGTTTAACTCTTGCATCATCTTTAACAGCATTTTCTGGACCAAAAAAAACATTAAATGAGAATTACAGGCTGAAAATGTAAGGATAATAATGGTAAACTTTGCAAGGCAGATTTTCTAGCAAGAGAACAAAGTAACTCCACATTACAGACAACAGTAAGGAAAGCAATTTTTAAAAGCACATGACACTGTATTAATTACCTACTATTGATGATAAATAATCTGTTATAATATTAATTACTCAAACTAGGTATTTGTAAGGGCTTCAAAGAAAAACTATGCAGACTATACTGAAGACAATACACACACCTCATCATATTAAATCCACATTAATGAATTAAGAAAACACTCACACAAATACTTAACAATTGCAAGATGCAGCCTGTGTCCAAAACATTGAAGTCTGGGCCACTGATTAAGTTCCATAGCTTTGATGACGTTTGCTGCATTGTCGGTTGTGATGGACGTCTGGTCCTCTTCTTTCAGACCCCAGATTGACAAACACTCTCAATCCCAGCGCAATATTCTCTCCAGTGTGGTCAGTGGGAAAGTATGCTGTCTGGAGGCAGCGACTTTTCAACTCAAAGTTGTCATTTACGAAATGCACAGTCAGGCTAAGATACGGCTCGGTCGTTCTGCTTGACCACATATCAGTAGTTGTCGCATAATACTCCACATTGTTCAGCTCTGTTACTACTTTTTCTTTACACTCCGTGTACAGCTGTGGGATGGCAACCTGACTGAAGTAGGTGCGGAGGGGATCACATATCTTCTGTCCAGCGTGCGGAGGAGATTATTAAATCCGTCTTTGGTGACAGTGTTAACGGACACCATGTCCATGGCAATGTGGTGCGTTATGGCTGTCGTTATCTCACGGTGTCTTCGGCTGCTCTTATCATACAGCGTTACACTGGCAAAAATGCAGTAATTGTAGTCTGTTGGCTACTGTGGGCCTGAGTATCCTTTCCGCTAGACTTTTCACCTGACTTTTTCGTCATGCACACATCGTCATGCAAATACCTGTGGTGATTTTTCAAGTGTCGGTATAAATTCGTTGTGTTTCCACTGGATGTTGCAACTTTAGCGCGACCGGTTTTGCACAGTACCTGTTTCTGGTGCACGTCTGCAGCCTCAAACCCAAAATACTCCCAAATGACCAATGTGCTATTTTTCTTGGGGATTAAATCCCCTAACTCTGCTTCTGGTCCAGCTGAAGCCATTTCAGAAATTAAGGAGCAGGTGGAGCAGGTTATATTGATTAATTGGTTAGCATGACCTGTCCACGAGCAGCATGCCGCTTCTGATTGGTTGGCAGGATGGTAGGGAGACGGCATGCAGGCTATTTGTAAAATAGTTGACACAACAGATCCCGGGTCAGTCAGGAGCACTGCAAAAAATCGCGACTTTGGCGATCATGTGATCGCGTTGTCTGAAATCGCAATTTCGATCAGAAAATGATAAATCGTTCAGCCCCATTAGCAAAGATGCCAGTGTTGGCAATACTGTAGCTATCTAGCTAGCTTTGTCAGGGGAGGATAACTGAAAATAGCAGGACAAATCAAAAGCAAACGGAAAGGGCTTCATTTCCAGTTGCGAAAATTCGCTATCTAGGTAGTCTGCTTCTTTCGGCAGAGGATAATATATTGTACTTTTCTATTGTTTTACATTTGAAATGGGTGCACCGTTCCCCGAGGACATGCAATATCGAGTCGATGCGTGGACTCCCTGTTCAAAAAATCTATATATATAGTTCAGAGAGATAGATGATAAGAACATATGATTCAAAGCTTTCATTATCCAATACAGCCTTATGGGACCAATGCCCAACACATTACACACAATAATTCACGTCTTACCCAGGACCATGTTGAAATGTTAGTTTTCCTCTCTAAAAACCTTGAAGTAGCCAAGAAACGGTGTGCAATGTTGTGAAAAAAACATGTTCATCTTGTTAGCTGAAAGGCTGCACTGCTATCTCCACTGTTTTGTTTTGTACTGTTGTTGTTTTTGCACAGTATCTTTTGAAAAGCTGTCTGGAATGTGTCTGGGGAGTAGTTGTTGCACTATGAGCATTATGTGGACTTTATTATGTTGTTCTATGCTATAATGCACATGTTTTTTATAGCTTGTTATGGTATTTTCCAAGTATTTTAATAAAGAAGATTATGTGTCAAGTTCAAGTAGTTGGAATCTTAGAAAATCCTTTTTTTACCGTGGTATCAAAATCGGCATAGAGAATCGTGTAAATTTACTGGTATTGACACAGACTACTGAATTTTTGGTATCGTGACACCCTTATTTGTCTAGAACACGTTCATCATCTATATTGTGAAGACACTGTACTTTTTAACTGGGAAAAAAATGTACCCAGAACTTTATTTAGTCCCTTGCAGTAAGCGTTTACATCACTGTCTCCTGACCTTTAGACAGATATTTAAGAGGAGATGGAAAACCACCTCACCACCATTGATTCACATGGTGCATTGGTTTCATTAAATATACAATGTCAATATAGATCCACACATGGATTTGTTTCATACGTTTGTCAATTGATATTGTGGATAATATATCCAAGCAACCGCTTGACAACATAAATGCGATTGGTTGCTTGGCCATCCCCTTTATTTTAGTATCTCTGTTTTCACACAACAAACAAACATCTTGATATTTTTTAAATTCGGCAGGATTGTTTTTAACTGCTTTTACTTGTAAAACTGCTTCAAACGCTGATAGGCTACTGCAGTTTTTATTATTGTTTTTTAACTTAATACTGTCCTTAACCAGCCAGAAGATCATTTTGGTTGCTAAATTAATATAACTATTATAATTTAAGCTACATGAAATCTATGAAAAATACATGCATATTTTAATATTTCTTTGCCTTATTTTACTAGTATACACCTTTGGAAAAAATTAAAGATCACTTCAAAATCAAAAGAATCTATGGTTTTACTACTAATATGGTATGTTTTCGTAAAATGAAAACTTTTGTATTATTCCATAAACTACTGACAAAATATCTTCCTAAATCTAAACTGAAATATTGGAATTCAGATCATTTATTTGCAGACATGGTCTCTTAACTTTCCAGAGCTGTATATCATAGAAATGTGCCATTTGGGAAAGCATCTGTATCCGTTGGCTGGGCCCTGAAGACCTACAGTACCTAATCACCAAGTCACAAGCACTATCGCAGTTTTAGAACATTAGGAATATTTTCACAATTTACATTTAATCTTGTTGCAAATCATTTATTTGAACAGGCCTTAGATTAATCTACTGAATGAGTATTTAATTGAAATTTAGTAAATATTGTGTTTACAACTTCTATTTATTTATTATTAATTTCATGTTTACACTCATTATGTTGAGTCTCCATTGTTTACATTCTTAGCACAGCTGCTAACGCACTTGTATTTATTTTGTGTTTAAAGTATTAAAAATAGAGATATTTTTTTCTTGCTATAATTTTTGGGTGGGGGGGGCGCCATTTTGAGATCTCGCCTGGGTGCCAGATTGTCCAACGCTCCTGGCAAGTACTGTAATATACTAGCTAGCTAGTTGGTAGTAGCTAATGTGTTGCCAAAAATCCAAGTTTAAGAATCTTACTCAGTTTGCTTTACCTTGGAATAGTGTTGCAGAGTTCCTTGGATTAATGATGCCATGGACACGTTTCTTTAGATAATTCCTTTGTGTGATGTAGAGTCCTAAACACGCCAGGATAATTCATAGCAAACAAGAGAGGCGCATGTGTATTAACTTTTTCTTCTACTGGCAGATCCCAACCGTCTAAGAGGTGCATACCGCCACCTACTGTACCGGAGTGTGAGGCCAGTCACTGCACACCATGTATATTTTTTCTATTTATTGATAAAATTTGCAGATAGATATGTCTGTGTATATGTTTGTATGTATCTGATACACACACACACACACACACACACACACACACACACAAAATAAATACTAAATTAAATAAACCATATTCCAGGGAGTCTACCATGCCCATCCAGTAAGGATCATCGGTGGGTGATTCAGATAGTTCCCGGATCAATTACACACAAGGCCACGTGGGTTGAATATATTTGCACAGTCTTCCGAGCTTTACAGTTCTTTAATGGCTAATAGAGACCAAATAACGATTGACTTCACTCTCAAAAGCAGGAAAGAAAGGTTTAGAGCCCCTGTATTTACACTTATCAATGTGATATTTAGCAAACAAAAATAAAAGATTTGTCACAATGTATTTTCCTTCCTTGTCTGTCTTAGGCTCCATTACACCAAAGAAAACATCCTTAAAGCAAAATGAGAAATCAGTAACAAAATAAGATTGGATAAATTCAAGGAGTTCTGGCCAGAATTATTATTTGTAGTAACATTTCCAAAACATATGAGAAATACTTTCATGATAGCTTTTACAGAAAGAGCATTCTAATTCAATATCTGGTTTATACCTTTTAAGAACACACTTTGCTGGGTAGAATCTGTGAAGTAATTTAAACGTAACTTCTCTCACTTTGTTAGTAAGTATATATTTGAAGGGTGAGGACCAAACCATTTTCCAAGGCACATCATCAATTAAGCCATTTCAATATGGGATTACGTAAGGAATAGTAACAATCT
Organism: Umbra pygmaea; assembly: GCA_016801145.1. NCBI lineage: Eukaryota > Metazoa > Chordata > Actinopteri > Esociformes > Umbridae > Umbra > Umbra pygmaea. The sequence continues at coordinate 7,584 of JACXGM010033783.1, forward strand.
CTTTTTGGTATAAAGCCCTAATTGATTTATTTTTAGTCCGGCGCTCCTCAGAAAGGCATAAACTCCCCACGGCTGTATCAGATAAATACATGTTGTGAGTCAGTGGCCATGGGAAATGAATGCCCCCTAGCAGCATTCTGATTCCAGAAGGAATTGCATGGTAGACACTTGCATACTCCTTAACCGAAACAGGAATTAAAAATTTCTGTAAAAATTTGGAGTAACTATACAGTTTTTCATTCGTGTCAAAGGGTTGGCCAACAAGTAGAATATTATTCCTGTACCAGTGTTCAATAAATAATGATATATTTTTTAAGAGAATGTCCTTATTATGCCAAATATAGTATCTGTGAGGAGAGAGGTTGTGTTTAAATAAGAGACCAAGCCAAAAGCATCTGTTTATGAAAATTTGACAGTTTGTTCGGGAGTTTGCTAACATTATAATTGCATAATAACAGAAAATTCAAGCCACCAAATTTCAAGAAAACTTAGTTTGGAATAAAGTTTCATAGTGATGTGGGATTATTAATAAAGTGTCTGATCCTGTTGATTTTGAAGATGTTGTGTAAAGTTGTGAAGTCCAAAAAACACAGATTCATGTTCATTATTGCCAACTTTTTGACAAAATGGGTGTTATTTTTCCACACAAAATTTAATAACATATTTTCAATTGTTGTCAATATCCCACTATCAACTTCCAATAATGCAGTCAAATAAGTCTGGATAAATCCTCTGCTTTTGTTAGAAATATTCTTCCTCTTAAAGTTACGTCTCTTTGTAGCCAAGAGTTTAAAGGAGAATTCTGAGCAATTTCAAAATGTATCTCTGTTGTTTGCATATCTGAAGTGCTTAAACATCTTAAATAAATCATTAATAAAACCTAAATGACCAGGTAATAGGAGTTCATAACTAACTAGTTACCATAACTAATTAAAAAACAATTTTAATGCATCCTCTATAAACAAGCTGAGAAACAAAAAGTAGTTTGCCCTGAGCAGGACTATATCTTGCATCTCCCTACACTGAAAACTTTCACAGAAATCACAACTGATCTAGCCTGCTACACCACGGTGCTTAGGGGCTTTCACAGTTTACAGTGTACTGTATGACGACTTAAAAACATGTTTGTTACACATTTTTCTCCCTCAAAGTATAACTGTACTTTGATATACTGTGTAAATAGTTACAATTTTCCACATAGGATTCAGGGACGCGTTCTGATAGGACAATGCAGACGCAGTAGTCCAAGATATTTACTCGCTTTTCTAAAGCCGTTTAAAACAAACATGGCGTTATTTAATTTAAGAAAGGTATTCTAATACAGTTACATTGATTTAATATCAGTCTATGTCCTTAAAAAACATATCTCTAGGAAGCATTAGAACTGCTATCTCCTGCTTTTTTTAAGTGGTCTAGCACCACCCAGCAACGAGTATAGACCATTTATTGGCAACTAAATGCACTGATTGTTGACGTGGTACAAACAGCACCACTTTATCGTGTGACATCTGTAGGTCATTGTTGAGCAGGTGTTTTTAGAGTTAAGGGGCTACTGTCATTTACAGGGTTTTGGCAAAGAAGGAGAGGTTGGATATCAGGCAGAAGTTACTTAAGATTGTGGTATCCAGTCTAGGCTTTAATATGGGAGTGACAGCAGCCATTTTATAGATGGAGGGGGCAGTGCCATGAGTGAGGGAGAGGTTGACAATGCATGTGATGTAGGGACAAAGGGTTAATCACAACCATTAGGCTTCTCCCCTGTGTGTATTCTCTGATGTTTAATCCAGTATCCTGACACAGCAAATCTCTTTCCACACTGACCACAACCATAAGGCTTCTCTCCTGTGTGTATTCTTTGATGTACAGCCAGGTCTCCTGATTGAGCAAATCTCTTTCCACACTGATCACAACCATAAGGCTTCTCCCCTGTGTGTATTCTCTGATGTTTAACTAGGCTTCTTGATTCAGCAAATCCCTTTCCACACTGATCACAACCATAAGGCTTCTCTCCAGTGTGTATTCTCTGATGTACAGCCAGGTCTCCTGAATGAGCAAATCTCTTTCCACACTGATCACAACCATAAGGCTTCTCTCCTGTGTGTACTCTCCGATGTGTAACCAGGGCTCCTGATTGAGCAAATCTCTTTCCACACTGATCACAACCATAAGGCTTCTCTCCTGTGTGTATTCTCTGATGTGTAACCAGGGATCCTGATTGAGCAAATCTCTTTCCACACAAATCACAACCATAAGGCTTCTCTCCAGTGTGTATTCTCTGATGTTTAACCAGGATCCCTGAGTAAGCAAATCTCTGTCCACACAAATTACAACCATAAGGCTTCTCTCCAGTGTGTATTCTCTGATGTGTAACCAGGTGTTCTGATCGAGTAAATCTCTTTCCACATAAATCACAACCATAAGGCTTCTCTCCAGTGTGTGATCTCTGATGTTTAACCAGGATCCCTGAGTAAGCAAATCTCTGTCCACACAAATCACAACCATAAGGCTTCTCTCCAGTGTGTATTCTCAGATGTCTAACCAGGTTTACTGATTGAGCAAATATCTTTCCACACTGATCACAACCATAAGGCTTCTCTCCTGTGTGTATTCTCTGATGTGTAACCAGGTGTCCTGATTGAGCAAATCTCTTTCCACAATGATCACAACCATAAGGCTTCTCTCCAGTGTGTATTCTCAGATGTCTAACCAGGTTTACTAATTTAGCAAATATCTTCCCACACTGATCACATCCATAAGGTTTCTCTCCTGTGGGTCTGTGCTGGTGTTTCTTGAGGAGTTTCCGTTTGTAGATACTCTTCTTCTCATTGTAAAGATGTTGGTCAGCCTCTCCTGATAAGTCCTTCTCACTGAGTAGTTGACAGTTAGGACTGTCCACTGTAAAACAAAGACAAACACAGATGGTTCTGACTTCACAAACCAATGTATTTTTTATTGGTAAAATGTAATTATATCAATATATTTCATTAATACAGTAGTAGTAGTGAGTACACCCCCTTTGAATAATCATTTAAAAAAATCTATTTCTCAGTGAACACCAGAACAATTAATTAGGGCTGGGAGGTATACCGGAAAAAACTATATACCGATCTTCATGTATGTAGCGGTATGCTATATTCATTACCGGTATTTTTTTCATATGTCATTCCGCCAGCTGCAACAACTGAGAATAATCGTATTTTGGAATAAACCGCGCCCCTAAAATCGTAATGCCCACTGCTTGACGCACACAAACACGTGAGAAACAAACACCTGGAAGTAATAAACTGTGAAAAAAAACAATGGAGGCTGCAATTAGAATTATCTGCGCAGCAGCAAGCGAAAGTGTTGTTAAAAAGGGTGCAACGTCGATAGTGTGGACATGGTTTGGTTTAAGACCCCATTTACATGTACATGGACAGTTATTTTGAAAAACAGAGATATTTCCCTTCGTTTGTGCCCTTTGTTTACACGCAAACAGAGAATTCGCCCTTGAAAACGATTCTTAAAACTCTGACCAAAGTGGAGATATTGGAAAAATCAGTTTGCATATAAACTGAGGAAAACTGAGGTTTAGGCAGCCGACGTCACAGTATGCGCCAGAACATGCACCTGCGCCAAAAGTGCGACCCGTTTACATTTTCATTTGGCTATTTTTGGGAATCTGATTGGCTAACGTGGGCTTCAGCCTTTCGTTACACTGCCACCTACACCTTTGGCATGCTCTTGACGGCATATCACGCTTAGTTCTATTAGCACATGCACTAAGCCACTCGACCGATGTTATAACAAGGGAAAAAAGAAAAATTAAATACCTTTAAATACCGTGATACCGTCAAACATTTGAAAAATATTGGAGTATTAAATTTAAGCCATACCTCCCAGCCCTACAATTAACTGACATCTAATAACAGAGTTCTATTAAATATTTGCTTTTATTAACAACATAAAAGGTTGGTCACCAAGTAGGCCTGGGCAAAAAATCGATTAAATGAATTAATTCGAATTTTTTGTTGCGGGCGATTTAAAAAATAAGTAAATCGAGTTTTTTGTAATGGTGCATTTTTGGCTCCCCGGAGCTTCCGTAGCATTAGTTTCACATAGCAGTATGGCAAGCGACAACAACGATAGCACACTTGAAAGGGCAACAGCATACCGTTACAGCAAGCGACAACATGGCTACAGGTGAGAGTGGGAAGTTTGTTCCCAAGAAAGGAATAAAATCATCTGTTGTTTGGAACTGGTACGGGTTTGCTGCGACAGACGTAGAGCAAGAGACCCTAAGCTGCAACATTTGCCTAAAGCCGATCGCAGTCAAAGGTAGCAGTACCACAAACCTATTCCAACACCTGAAACAGAGACATCCAGCAGAATATGAAACATGCCAGTCTCTCCGAGACGAACAAACCCGCAGTGACCATCAAACCTTAGCTAAAAAACAGCTAACTGTAGCCGAATCCTTTGCACAAGGCACCGCATATGACAGGAAAGGGGCACGGTGGAGAACAATCACCGAAGCGGTCACTTTGCACAGCCAAAGACATGGTAGAATTTATTTTTAGGCCATATCGCCCAGCCCTACATGGTACCCAT
>JACXGM010033784.1:0-12173 GCA_016801145.1 Umbra pygmaea
GGGGGGGGGGGGGAGGAGGCATGGTGAGAGTAGGAAATCGATGGCTTTTTATATGAACAACCAGGAAATACTGATGATGTGATGAAATGCCCACTGTCTGCTTTCCCTCTATCTGCTTTCCCTCACCCCTAGACCCAAAAGGAAGAGCTGCTCCCCTCCTCCCACAATGCACCGGTAGTCCAGGACGTTGCGCACTTTATCCAAAGAGGTGGAGCTCAAAGGGGTGGGCTTGGAGTTCAAAGAGTCCATGTCAGAACCCTGAAAGTGCAAGAATATTGAACTACGAATTCCAAATGAACACACCGGCTGCTAAACATCTCAGTGTATGGTTGTCACCATACAGAACATTAACAATAGACAAACAATTCAGTGTGATCATATACTGATGACTTTACTAAAGAGCTATTCAACTCAGGCCCTGGAGGGCAGAAACATTTCTGTCCTCTCTTTATAATAAGGGACTTGTTCAGACCTATTTCACAGTTATTTAAAAAGTAGCTAAAGGGATTTAATTGCAAAACAGTACAAATAACAACATAATAGAAACATCTTATTACAGTAAATAGATATAAGACAAGTGGCAACAATCTGACCTTCATCAGCTCGTAGAATTTGGACTTTGGGTCTGAGGAAGCGGGAGTGACTCTGGCTTTATCAGGGATCTAATCCAGAAGAGATAAGCATACAGAGAGCTTGCTAGTACAATTAAGCTTAACAAGTAAACTCCTCAAATGGTGCTTAAATACAACTACATCACAGCTGTCAAATGTATCCTAGTGTATGCTGTTTGTTTTCAATTTCTATTGCTGCCCAATTAAGAATTTGACAACCAGGTGAGAGGACATCAAAAACAATTAGTGACCAAATTAATTAAGTACAAGTTAAGAGCAGTACTCACCATCCAAAGCTTCAAGCACTCCTTACGGATATCAGCTTGTCTGGCCTCTGACAGGGTTCTGACAAACACAATAGATTCACATCACACTTGTGAGCACAGGTATGAGTTTACACTGATTGGAAGGGTAGAATGGCAGAGAAACTCACGTGTCTAAGACGTAGGCGTGGATCTTTGCCAGGGCTTTGATCTGGACTACACAATGACTGCAGAAACACGTTAACAGTTAAAGCCAACCATGTGTGAGCATGAATATGTGTTTGAATAGGTGTGAGTTCATGTGGCTCAGTGTATTTCTACCTCTCATTGGAGTTAATCATGTGGTTGAAGAACTCTGTGTCTCCTTTGATGACTTCCATGGGCACCACCTCATTGACATCTGACTCAGTGTTCTTCAGGTTGTTGAGTTTTAGGTTGACCATAAACATGTATTCCCTGACCGCATCTGAACCAGGCTTTAGACCACGACAAACTATGTATCTAAAAACCAAGGAAAAAATAATAAACTTATTTACTAGACCAAATTTCCCACGATCAATGCTCATAGGGTAGGATAAAATGATTAACATAAAATGTAAAGGTGCACTGTAGAACGGGGCTATTCAAATCTTACCCTATGATGGCCGGAGCCTGCAGGTTCTGTTCTACCTTCTCATTAATTGCAACCAACAACTAAGAGCCAGATTAGAGGGTTGAAATTTAAAAAATGTGGCCAGTTGAATAGGGCTGCTGTAGAATTTCCAAATGAAAACACCTACTTTCTCTTTCAGTGACCAGCTTCCAAAAGTTGTAGAACAATATTTCATAATATTAAAAGAATCATAAAAAGCAATTTAGATGGGAGAATGATTTGGGGAATATTTATCCCATATACATTGTTTTTACTTTTTTTTAAATATGAAGTAATACAGTTTTTACAGCGTTTATAACCTGCTGAGAAAGAAAAAGCTGTTCCATTTTTATGGCTGAAATTCTACAGATAGCATGGTTGAACCCCAAAAATGTAATAAAGCATTAAAGATAAATCAGATCTTCATTTGAAATTGATTCAGTTGAAATGGCTTCTATGACACATACATGTAGTCTTCTAAAGCTGAGAAGTAGTATCCCATGCTAAACAGTTGTGGCTGGAATGACTTGTCTGTATGCAGTTGAAGTCAGAAGTTTACATACACCTTAGCCAAAGACATTAAAATTGTTGTTCACAATACCTTAAATTCAATCCTAGTAAGACTTCCCAGTCCTAGGTCAGTTGGGATCACCACTTTATTTAAAAAAAGGGAAAATTTGTATGTGGAAGCATTGCCGTTAAACTGTAAACCAGGGCTTTTTGATGGCCACTCCAATACCTTGACTTTGTTGTCCTAAGCCATTTTGCCACAACTTTGGAAGTTTGCTTGGGGGTCATTTTCCATGTGAAAGAACCATTTGTGACAGAGCTTCAATTTCCTGACTAATGTCATGACATGACTCCACATAATGCCTTCCTTATGATGCCATCTGTTTTATGAAGTGCAACAGTCTCTCCTGCAGCAAAGCACCCCCACAGCATGATCCTGCCACCACCGTCCTTCAAGTTTGGGACAGTGTTCTTAGTTTTGCAAGCCTCCCTCTTATTCCTCCAAAAATATAGTAACTATGATCAACACTTTGATTCATCAGATCATAGGACTTTTCTCTGAAAAGTAAGATCTCTGTCCCCATGTGCAGTAGCAAACCATAGTTTGGCTTTTTTATGGCAGTTTTGGAGCAGTGGTTTCTACCTTCCTGAGCAGTTTTTCATGGTTTTGTCAATATAGGACTAGTTTAATGGCGGATATAGATAATTCTGTACCTTTTTGCTCCAGCATGTCCACAAGGTTGTCTCCTTCCTTAGTGGTATGATGCTACATGGTCTTATGGTGTTTATACTTGTGTACAATTGTTTGTACTGATGAATGTGGTACTTGCATGCATTTGGAAATTGCTCTCAAAGATGAACCAGACAGGAATTCTAAAAAGTGTTTTTAATCCAATTTCTTTTAATTTTCCCATGGTGTCAAGGAAAGAGGCACTGAGTTTGATGGTAGGCCTTGAAATACATCCACAGGTACACCGCTAGTTGACTCAAATTATGACAATTAGACTCAGAAGCTTCGAAAGCCAGGAAAACATTTTTTGTACAGAAGTTTACATACACCAAGTTGACAGTGCCGATAAGCAGATTGGAAAATTCCAAATCTGGAAAATCTGAAAATTCCAAATCTGGAAAATTCCAATTTCCATACACCAATCAACTTGGTGTATGTAAACTGCTGTACACCCAATTGGAATTGTGATATAGTGAATTACAAGAGGAATAATATGTCTGTAAACATGACCTTGTTGTGCACAAAGTAGAGTTTCTAACCGACTTGCCAAAACGATAGTTTGTTAACATGACATTTGTGAAGTGATTGACAAATGTGTTTTAATTACTTCAACCTCAGTGTATGTAAACTGCTTACTTCAACTTTAATTCTGACAATCAAAAGCTGTTGACTTTTTGGCTTATGCATTTCAGTTGCATCCTCCTTTAAGGTGAGCAGAGGAATCTTATCTCCTAAACTGCAGTCAGTAAAAGCTAAATAAAACAACATTCACCTAATGAGATCTACACAGGCATTTTCTGCATACAGTCAGGTCTGAAAATATTTGGACATTGACAATTGTCATAATTTTGGCTCTGTACGCCAACACAATGGATTTGAAAGGAAACTAAGATGTGCTTCAAGTGCAAACTTTCTTATTTAATTTAAGGGTATTGACAAAAATATAGTATAAACTGTATAGCAATAACAATCACTTCTGTATCTAACCCAGTTTTAAGGGCTCAGATGTATTTGGACAATGAACATAATTATTCAAAGTTAAATGGTGAGTTTATTAATTAATGGTCAAATGACTGCCTGAAGTCTGGAAACCATAAATATCACCAGATGCTGGGTTTCTTCTCTAATGATGCTCTACCAGGCCTTAATCGCAACGGTCTTCAGTTCCTGCTTGTTCCTGGGGCGTTTTGCCTTCAGCAAGTGAAAGACATACTCAACTGGATTCAGGTCATGTGATTGACTTGGCTACTGCAGAACATTAAACTTTTTTTACTTAAAAGTCCTGGGTTGCTTTTGCAAAATGCATCGGGTCATTGTCCATCTGCACTGTGAAGCACTGTCTGATGAGTTTTACAGCATTTGCCTAAATCTGAGCAGATTACACAGCTCTAAACACTTGTCAGCAGTCACATCATCAAGTACACCAGTTCCAATGGTAGCCATACATGGCCATGCCATAATACTGCCTCCACCATGTTTCATGAGGTGATATGCTTCAGATTATGAGCAGTTCCTTCCTTCCCTTCTCCATTATTTATTCTTCCCATCATTCTGGACATTTACATATACATTTTAGTCATTAAGCAGACAATCTTTTTCAGAACGACCTACAGTATGTGCATACATTTAAGAGAAACTATTGGAAACAACCAAAACTCAGTTGTAAGAGCATTCAATATTTGAAACAGATAATAGGCAAAGACCGTGCAAGAAAAGTTACATAAAAATAAACATAAAACATTTGTAAAGACAACAGAGGTAGTGCAATTCAACTAATTGATGTACTCTTTGACAAGGTTTTCAGATGTTCCCTGAAGATGGGTAGGGACTCTGCTTTTCTAGCCTTCAGTGGAAGCTGGTTCCTCTATTGAGGAGCACACACAGAGAACAGTTTTGACTGCTTGGATCAGGAGCTGACTTCCCGAAGACGTGGGATGGCCAGGAGCCCAGAAGATGCAAAACGAGGAGCCCGTGTAGGGATGAAGGGTTTGAGCATTGCTTGAAGGTATGGAGATCCTTTTGTTGTCCTGTAAGCAAGCACCATGGCCTTGAAGTAGATACGAGCTTCAACTAAGGGCCGGCAGAGTGTGCGTAGAAGTGGGGTGACGTAAAATAAACTTGAAAACACTAGGGCCGCTTGCATTCTGATTGTGTTGTAGTGGTTTGGTGGCACGCGCTGGGAGTCCTACTAAGAGTGAGCTGCGGTAATCCAGACGTTAGGTGATGAAAAGTGCCTGGATGACTACCTGTGTGGCTTCCTGGGTGAGGTAAGCTTGTACTCTGTGAATGTTATTAGACCATAAACCTTCAGGAACGAGTCACAGCCTTGATGCTAGCAGAAAACCAAAAGGTATCATTCAGGGTCACGCCAAGGTCCAAGTTGGTCTATGTCACCTGGCCACATGATGTTGTTCCAGAACTGTACAGGGTAGGGCTGTCCCTGACAAAAAAATTATTTGGTTGACCAAGACTCGACTGATCTCTCTTTACAATCGACTAATCTAAATTTTGAAACATTTTTTTCCCCTCCTTCATAACTGTCACATTCAGTGTTTTTAATTAAACCAATTTGTTTGATGCTTTACAGCGCTGTTGGAAGAAGTCATCAGAAACAAATACACAAGTAAAAAAGGGTGGTTGACAAGACAAAAATAAATCTGATCCAACTCAATGTACAGCATGCTGGCATTTCCGGATTCAGCCGCTATAAATTATATCTAATATTAAGCCTCAGGTGCCACCTGTTGTTGCTGAATGCCAATATAATTACAACTGCCTAGTTGTATGTAACTGATAAGTAATATCCATGTAATATTAAAAAAAAATTAAAAGTTGTTTAACATGCAACTAAGCAGAGCAAGTCAATTAAATGGCGCATGCCTTTTTCAGAACCACAGACGACATTCACCGCGGGAAAATGCACCTTTATACCTGGCAGACAAATAGGGAACTGCCTTCACCAGACATTCAATGTGATATAATGTCATTCAATGTGATATAATGACATTCGATGTGATAGCTTTAACTTAGATGCATGCAATTGTAAACTTAAATATAGGAATTGAACCTGTTTGGATTTGTCTCTGGTTCTAACAATAATGGCTTTTTTGTGATTAGATCATTCAAACTTAGCACAGTCAAAGCCGACATACAGTAGCCTAAACATTTCATTTAGTGCCAATGTTAACAAGTAGATTATTCAAAGCAGCGCGTGTTAGCATGCACCTACTTAAGCTGTTTTAAAGTGGTAGGCTACATCATATTTAACAATCAACAATGTTATGAAAACCATTGTTGGTCAAGTTTGCACTTGTTTTGAATCACCCGTTACTTTGATGAAATGCTTACATGCTACGGATTTATTATACATTTTATTTATAAAGTTCTTATACCACCAACAGTACATTTCAAGTTCAGGACAGGCTATAGTGAATCTAACAACTGCTACAATTGCAGGCTTACATGAATAGTATGAAAAAGAACTATGCAGATAAATGAAAGGGTATGTAGTATTGAATATAAATTTGGAAAACGCCTTTGTTAAAAAAATATTTTTATTAGTGTTGCACTGTTTGTCTTACATAATATAATATTCTGTAGCACATTTATTTCTTTCAGCAATGGTGTAGTTAAGTGACACAGTCAGGAATCAGATCTCACAAAGCAGATAGCACACTGGGTTTGGTGCGTTGCGCACCGTTTCATTTGGTCCAGTCCCGAGCGTAACATGAGCCCGCCCTCCCCAAGATCCACCGACCGCGGCTGTCACACAGCCATACCGCTGCTCGATTAAAAACATCTTAGCCATCCCGAAGCCTAAGATCTCTTGATCAGGCCTTGTTGGTAGTCCCTCGCGTTAGACTCAAGCGTAGAATTTGCGGTAGCAGGCCCGCGACTCTGGAACTCCATGCCCCTAGAGATTAGAACGGCCCCTACCTTGTCTGTCTTTAAGTCTTTATTAAAAACCCACCTGTTCTCATTAGCATACTAACTAGGGCTGAAGGATTAATCGCATTTGCAATTATATATATGTTAAAACACGTTTTCCTAATTGCAAAGGCTGCAATTTGGTCATGTGACCCGCGAGAGCAAATGTCTCCAAAGACATGATGTCCGTTAGTACGGTTACCAAGCCTAGGTTCACGGCTACACAGCGTCTGTTTTTGGTTTCCAGCTCTCACGCATCTGGCGTGACTCTTACGCTTTCAGCATTAAAAAAATAAGCGTTTTCATTCTTTTAGTTGTTTTTTGCATGAATCAGGGTTTATACTAAGTAAACAAGGACTGAACATTCAAAAGTGTTCCCCGCACGCGCGAGTCTCACGCCAGCTAATGTCCCAAAGTTGGCAACCCAGAATATAGTGACTTGCTCGTCATCTAAATCAGCAGAAGTGGAAACGCTGGTTTTCCTATAAAAAAAAACGTGTAAGGTACTAAGAAACATACAGTAATAATAATATTAATAATAAACTTATTTATATAGCGCCTTTCATGAAAGCATATCAGGGATTCTGCCACGGAGTAAGAGATTGATGGCTGGAGTTTGGAGTCTGAAGATGAAAAAAGATTTGGTGAGAAATTGCTTCCTGTGTGTTCAGGGTCTGCGTTGTGTGTTGCTGTTACTGACTAGAGATAATTATGATTAATATTTTGATATTAATGTTCAGACATCACATTAAACTTTGAGTTACCTAAATATTTTCAAAGAGGTACAGGCAAATATTTCTGTCCTTTTATTTTCTGAATTTTTGTTTGTTACTGACTGGAGATCAGTAAATATATATACACACACACATACACACATATATATACATACATATATGCACTTTTATTAGGAACACCATACAAACCCCCTTTCGCGTGTTTGACCCCCTTTCGCCTTCGCAACTGCCTTTATTCTACATGGCATTGATTCAACAAGGTGCTGAAAGCATTCTTTAGAAATGTTGGCCCATATTGATAGGATAGCATCTTGCAGTTGATGGAGATTTGTGGGATACACATCCAGGGCACGAAGCTCCCGTTCCACCACATCCCAAAGATGCTCTATTGGGTTGAGATCTGGTGACTGTGGGGGCCATTGTAGTACAGTGAACTTATTGTCATGTTCAAGAAACCAATTTGAAATTATTCGAGCTTTGTGACATGGTGCATTATCCTGCTGGAAGTAGCTATCAGAGGATGGGACATGGTCAGAAACAAGGCTCAGGTAGGCCGTGGCATTTAAACAATGCCCAATTGGCACTAAGGGGCCTAAAGTGTGCCAAGAAAACACAATCGAGACTCATCAGACCAGGCAACATTTTTCCAGTCTTCAACTGTCCAATTTTGGAGTGCTCTTTGGATTGTTAAATACTCAGACCGGACCGTCTGGCACCAACAACCATGCCACGCTCAAAACTGCTTAAATCACCTTTCTTTCCCATTCTGACATTCAGTTCAGGAGATTGTCTTGACCAGGACCACACTCCTAAATGCATTGAAGCAGCTGCCATGTGATTGGTTGAGTAGATACTTGCATTAAGGAGAAATTGAACGGGTGTTCCTAATAATCCTTTAGGTGAGTGTATATATAGAGTTCTGCAATCTGCACTTTAGTTTGTGTGATTTATTTCTGACTTTCATATGAATGTTTACACCAGGCTTGGTCAGTGCTCAAAATTACTGTGATTGAAGTAATTAATTAAATAAAAGATGTAATTCATATGAATTCATGCATCACCTAATTTCATCATCACATACAGGCCTGGCCTCCAGGAAAGAACAGTTTGTTAAATCTATCTAATGTTGGGATGTCCATACTATACAATGATTTATTGCTTGTCTTAGTTGAATAATACAGAAGTCAAAGAGTTTAAAAAATAAATCGCATATTGAATCGCAATCGCAATATTGGTGAAAAAAATCGCAATTAGATTATTTTCCAAAATCGTTCAGCCCTAATACTAACCTCCATTTCTGGCTGATTTTACCTTTTTATTTTTAGATATAACTTTCATACTTCAGTTTTCTACAGTTATTTCATTCTGATTATGTCCTGCTACTCCTGTCCTTTGGCTGCCTTTCATTTGTGTTAATGTGTGTTGTGACATAAGTATTTTTTAGGGATGTAACGATTCACTCGCAACCGGTTGAAAATCGATAGAAATATGTGACGACTCAAGTCGGTTGAAATGTTAAACGAATCGCGATACGTTTTAAACAGCAGGGGCGTTTACTGAATAGCCTACATTGAAGTTGTAAACCTCGCTTTACAGGCACAATAGCAGCAAGCACATACTATAGCAGCAAGCACACACTATAGCAGCAAGCACACACTATAGCAGCAAGCACACACTATAGCAGCAAGCACACACTATAGCAGCAAGCACACACTGGCGCGAATCTAGCGTGTGTTCAGTTTATTCCTATGGAACTTGAGCTTGTGTGAGCCAAGCTATACTTCCATAGGAATGAACGGAAAATGCTCGGTTTATTCCGCTGGCGCCACGCCAGTGTGCACCATACAGTTTGATGGTGTGCATATTGCATATTTGTGCATATTTTACGGTGTGCACGCACCGTCAAACAGTAGATATGTGACGGCAAGCGTAGATGTTGACGATGACTCAATCAAATCCTAGGTGTGGCGGAATTGTGACTTTCCGTAGACTAACAATAAAAATAATACATCTCCACAGTGAGAAGCACCAGTAACATCAGTTTTCATGCAAAAGGCATTAATATGACTAGTGCGAGAGCCACGGAGATAACAAGGTGCATCAGTGTTTTCATGGCAACCAGGTGTTGTCTTTACTATCTCCTTCTCTAAATGTGTACATAGATTTTGTTTTTTATAATGTGTTAATGGTTATGGCATATTTTTCTAAACGTGTTCTGTTTTTTAACTCTTGCTAGTGTAATGATACAAATTATAACAAAATTTAAATTTTGCCTTTATAACAATGTAAAACCCCTGTCAACGTGGTACTAATTTAACATAGTATTTTTACATAGTGTGCGAAGGTACCAGTGTCCAGCCTCTTGACCAGACAGACAGAAAGACTGAAATGAAACCTTGAAAGGATGTGCAGCATTTTGACTGAGAAATAATCAAAGGGACACATTTTCATTTATAATTTGTCTAAAATCGAATTTGTTAAAAAACAATCGTGAGAAAATCGTATCGTGAAACCAGTATCGTGAATCGTATCGCATCGTGAGTAAAGTGAATCGTTACATCCCTTGTATTTCTTATTACTTTCTTTTTTAGATGTATTACTTTTCTGTAAAGCACTTTGGTCAGCCTAGTGGCTGTTGTAAACGTGCTATACAAATAAAATGAACTTGAACTTATATCGACCAAACAATTGACCAGTCGACTGAATGGGGTCAGCCCTAGTACAGGGTAGTTTTGGTAAATTATAATCTGGTCTTCCTGTTTTTGAGGCTTACCAATGGTTTACATATTGTTGTAAACCCTCTGTATTTACTCTGATGAAGTCTTCACTTGATTATTTACTTTGACACAGATACACCTACCTCCTGGTGGATGTTCTTAATCTGGCCAACTGTTGAAGGGGTTTTCTTGTTGACTATACTAAACTCTTTTAGCATGGTTTGGGTCTGATAAATCATTTATATAGTTCAATTGGTAAAATATGGGTGCATATGTGCAGCTATAAAACACTGTGGAAGAATAAACACCTGGACACTAGAGCTGCAACTAATGATTATTTTTGTGACGATTAATCGAATGATTATTTTTTCGATTAATCTAATAACTAATTTATCGATCAATCAAGAATATTTTTTGGACTATCGATAGAATTATAATACAAATTAAGTATTAATAAAGAAAACATATATAAAAAACATGTATAATTAATATTTTAACATTTTATTCAATAATCTCATCAAAACAAACAGTATGCACAACAAAAATAATAAAAAAATTTAAAAAAATCATTTTATTAATCTACATTTTAGCTAAGAACAAAATAATAAGTCTTTTTCAAGAGGAATACCAAATATAGAAAAATAAATGCTCCTACATATTCAGAAGATCAACATTTATATTGCAGGTCAATAATGTGTAATATTTATTACAAATGTCAATATAGTTTACATTCTTCCCTAAAGCTATAATGAGAGAAACACGTTTGTGAAAGTGAATACTTTGTGTACGCATTAGCACTAAGCATTGCAGACATTTTTGTAAGATGAGAATGTCTGTTTTTAAGTGACTTTCTCCAAACAGGGATAATGACTTAATCATATAGTATTCTGTTAAAGGTACAATTTGTAGTTTTCCAAAACAATAACAAAAGACGTACTTTGCATTAAAAAAGCAAACATCTCTATACCTATATTATATATATTTCTTAGTTGTGTTTATCCTACATGTTTCCACCAACTTTCAAACCTAGAGACATTTGTAATATATCTCGAAGACATGGGACGTTTCATTTTGTCTTCCATCAATGGCGTCATAACCTTTTGACTGCTCTAGTTGCTTTAAGTTCCAGGAAACCGCTACCCAGGAAATCCAGAGTTCTCACGAGAGCACAATTTGAATTTGCTCAGCAAGTTACTCTGGCACCGAGTAATTCTGCTCATTAACTATGCCCTTGTAGCCGAGCTGCACCAATCACATCGGTGTATCTGATATAGGCGTGCCAGAGGCGTGTTAAACAGATGACGACACGACAGCGCTGCAACCTCAAAGTCATTAGTAGACATTGTAAGATCGCTATGGATTAACACCAGTTGTTTAAAACGACTTGGGCCACTACAATGAACGAGTTAGACTTGGCTTTTTGTCTAAAAGAGGAACAGAAGACGGCGCTCAAATCATTCCTTTTTTATAAAAGGAAGTTTTTGCTGTTTTGCGACCTGATATGGCAAGAGTTTTTTCTACCAGTTAGCTCCGCCATAGGGAAAAACCACTGGTGATTGGTCGTAGTGTTATCCAATTGCGTACCTTGAGATTTTCAAATGCATGCTTTGTGCCGCCCCTCGAGTTGGGTCATTTTCATTACTCGAAGCCAGACCCATATATCCTCCGGATTTGGGTCTGGATTGTTCCAGGCTAGGAAACCGCCAAACATAATGTAAATAAAGTTATAATATATTTAACAATACATTACTTTGTCAGTGAACATTTTTTCTGCCGGAGACGCTAGATTGGAAGGTTGTCATTGACGACGATAACAAAACCCATAATCCTATGCTACTTCCCGATGTCATCCAAGTAGGGGTGCAACGGATCATGAAACTCACGGATCGGATCGGTTTTCGGATCAGAGTCACGGATCGGATCATTTTTCGGATCAGCATAATAAAAAAATATAAAATAAAAAATAAAATAAAATTTGTGTTAGTTGTTTTTATAATTTTCAGTGGTTATGATGAGCAATATGAGAGAGAAATGTGGTTAATATTGATCG
>JACXGM010033785.1:0-12173 GCA_016801145.1 Umbra pygmaea
TATATATATATATATATATATATATATCGGGTACTCAGGCAAGGCAGTAGGTCGTATACCAGACAGGGCTTTCAGTACAGGCAGAAGGTAGAAACACAAGACGGGTTCTCAGGCCAGGCAGTGGGTCGTTCCGGGAGGGTGTAGGTCAGGCAGGCGAAGAGTCGGTACACAGAGGATCAGGAGAAGGCAGAAGTACAAAGGGTTAGTCCGGTAAACTTGGAAATCGGGATATCCAAAAAACGAGGTCAAGCCAGGAAAACAGTTCTGAAAAATGTTCAGTACGTTTACTTTACAATACAAACAATACCTCACGATGATTGCATGGCACTGGAGGGATTATATACAGACAGGAGAAAACTGGTGTAATCAATACTCCAGTGATTGAGACCGAAGTTGAGGGATGCGTTCACGTGCATTGGAATGTCTGGTGGTACTGGAATAAGCTGGTGCGTTCGGGAGGGAAAAGGAACGTGGCAACGTTACACTCCATTGTTTTAAACTACAGTGTTGTTTTTTGCAGTTGCTGTTTTTTACTTTTATGATTCAGAATTCTGACTAAGGTTGGTAGTAGTTTTGACCCAACGAGAAAGAAAATCCAATCATAAATCTATAGCACAGATGCCATTAGACAAGGCATGTACTCTACTGCAACGACAATTGTTACATGACTTGTCTACCTGGATAAATGTCGTTACTCAAATGTATGTTAATGTAACAGTTATCTTTCATCTACAAAGCATACAATAAGACACAAATGTTTACCTCACAAGCTCAGGGAAACTTCAGACTGATCCTCAAGATGTGAACTGAACTGCCATAGATTTAAAATTACGAAACTGAGCCCGGTGTATGCACCATGGCACTATTCGTAGTAGGGGTGTTAACCCCGGTGTCCTGGACGAATTTCCAATATGGCACTCATACCATCATTGGAACCTAATCATCCCTATATCTCAATTCGCTAATACATTCCCCTCTCCCCCTCCTCTCCCTCCCTTCCCCCAGGCAAATGAGAGTGTTTTCTGTCAACTTGCCTGGTAAAATAATGGTTAACCTAAACTAAAAAAATGACACAATTCAACATTATGTAACATTAGGCTAGATAGACATTCAAAACATTACAACTGAATGATGTTTGGCAAACTAATAGGAGTAAGTTAACGTTATCATCATTTTGCAAGCTAATTACTTTGTCTGACTCAGTCATTACTGCTCTGATCGACATTGCAAAACATATGATATAATAAGTGAAGTTTATTTCAGGTAACATTATTGCATATCTTACAGGTCAAGTTCTAACATCACTAACTAACATTAATTTTGCACAGAGCACTTCAACGCTAATGTCGTCTAGCACTAGAGTTAACAGCAATCTATGGTAAACAGCGAGTTAATATCGTTAGGTTGCAAGCTAAAGCAATAATGTCTATGAGTTGCAGAAATGTACAGTACATCATTATAAAGTGCTATCAAAATAGTAAAATTGTATAAAAATTTTGAATAAACGCAATATTTACCTATCATACATTTGTCGCATCCCAACCGAGAACCGGTGGGGTGCGTCGCTCTACCTCCCCGGAATTCTAGGGGATTATGTTTTCTGGTTTCCTCATTATGTTCCGTTGGTCTAGTTGTTGATGCCGAACTCTATCCATCTCTATGAGAGCCTATCTCGCTATCCTTGGACCTAATTATACACTGCCTATCTTTATGGTAGTCTGAGACTTGCTGATCTTGAGTTGTCTGTTATTATCTCTGTGCTTGAGTTTGCTGGCTTTTCCTTTATGATTTGTGTAGTGCTTGTCTATGCCTGGCTACCGTCTGGATTAAATATTATATTCTTTGGCACCCGCGCTTGTCTCCTTTCCAACGACTCACCACAGAATAACAGACCTTTCCATGGAGGCAGCAGGTGGTGAAGGATATGCAGACGCCATGAGCGAAAGAGACTGTGTGCTTCAACGGCACCACAACCAGTTGGCAAACCTCGAAGTTGCCATGGAGGATGTGCTTCAGAGGTTGAGACGTTTGGATCTTCTCCTTCCACTCAACCGGTGGTCATGGTGGACCATACCACATCAAGCGGTATTGAGCTCGCTTTCCCGAATTGCTATGACGGCAGCCCCGAGAGATGTAAAAGCTTCCTTCTACAATGTGAGCTCTATTTTGCACATAAGGCCAGCCGCGACATCACAGACAAGGCAAAAATAGCCACTATGGTGTCTGTACTGACTAGTAAGGCGCTGGAATGGGCCACTGCGCTATGGGAGGGGGCCGGAGACAGGGATTACGAGGCCTTCAAAGACCTCTTCGTGGCCGTTTTTGACCATCCCACAGGAGGAAGGGGGTGAGGGGACAAGCTGCTTCACATTAGACAGGGATCCCGAACAATGGCAGAGTACGCTCTGGAGTTTCGGACTCTCGCCTCAGCCAGCGGCTGGAATGAAACAGCTCTCCTTTCCTTGTTTCGAGACGGTCTACGTGAGGAGGTGAAGGTGGAACTGGCTTGGCGAGACGACCAAGCTAGCCTGGATCAGCTCATCTCCATGGCCACCAAACAAACTGGACCGGCTACTGCGCGCCAGAAGGAGACCCACCAATCTTAATCCACCTCCTCCTACTGTGTCCCGCTGTGAGGAACCTCTATCCTGTAAAGTCTTAACCTTAAGTGTGGAGTTTGCGGAGCTGTACTCCTTAGGGCGAATGGCAGCGCATGTCGACTCAGGCGCTGCCAGGAATTTCGTGGATGAGAAACTAGTGCTGGCTGTTGATCACCACCCTGTAGGAAAAGGCAGCATCACACAACGCACTGTTCCGTTACACATGACGACTGGACAACAGCATTAAGAACAGGTGCGTTTTTTGTGATCTCTTCTCCTGCGCATGCCGTTATGTTGGGCATGCCCTGGCTGGTTATTAACTGGAGGAGGAGGGAGGTGAGTCGGTGGTCTGCTGATTGTGTGGGGAGGTGTTTGAAGTTGGGGGTTTGCACCACTACCATAGAAAGCCCTCACAGTAACACAAATATTTCTGATTTCGTACCCCAGGAATACCTGGATTTACAGGAGGTGTTCTCAGCGAAGAAGGCCTCCGCTCTCCCACCACACCGCCCCTGGGACTGTGCCGTAGAGCTGCCACAAGGCGTGACCTACCCCAGGAGCCACGTTTACCCCCTGTCCTGTGCGGAGAGGGAGGCAATAGAGACATATGTCCAGGAATCGTTGGCACAGGGTTACATCCGGTCCTCAACCTCGCTTATCTCATCCAGTTTCTATTTTGTGAAAAAGAAGGATGGAGGACTCAGACCCTGTGTGGACTACCGTGCCCTCAACAACATAACGGTAAAATACCGCTACCCTTTACCTCTGATTCACGCAGCCGTAGAACAAATGCACAGTGCCAGTTACTTCACGAAATTAGACCTGCGCAGTGCCTATAACCTGGTTAGGTTCAGGGAAGGGGATGAGTGGAAGACAGCCTTCAGCACCACCTCTGGGCGTTATGAGTACCTCGTAATGCCCTACGGCTTGTCCAACGCTTCGTCGGTGTTCCAGGCCTTCATAAATGAGGTATTCCGTGACTTACTTAACACGACAGTCATAGTATACATGGACGATATCCTGGTTCTCCCCCACATATGATTTACATGTGACAGATGTATGTGACGTACTCCAAAGACTGCTGAGAAATCAATTATATGTGAAAGCACAAAAATGTCTCTTCCATCAGGCAGCGGTCTCCTTCCTGGGATACCGCATTACGGACTCCGGCGTTAAGCTGGAGATGGACAAAGTGGAAGTTGTGTGTTCCTGGCCTGTCCCTTCGTCTGTGAAGGAACTACAAGGATTTCTGGGGTTTGCAAATTATTATTGCCGTTTCATACGGTCGTTTAGCACCGTGGCTGCCCCATTGACCGCTCTCCTAAAGGGTGGACCCCGTCGGTTGTGTTGGACCCCCGAGGCGGAGGAGGCGTTCCGCACCTTGAAGGACCGATTCACATCTGCGCCCATCCTTAAGCACCCGGACCTTCCGTTCTTTGTGGAGGTGGACGCGTTGGAGACTGGGCTTGGTGCCATCCTCTCTCAAAGACAAGGTAACCCTGCCAAACTGTACCCGTGTGCTTTCCATTCCAGGAAATTGAGTCCAGCGGAACAGAATTACGACGTAGGGGACCGGGAACTGTTGGCGGTAGTGGAGGCCCTCAAACGCTGGAGACACTGGTTAGAGGGAGCGAGGCTGCCTTTTCTTGTGTGGACCGACCACCGCAACCTAATCTGAAGGCAGCATGCAGGCTCAACTCCAGACAGGCCAGGTGGGCATTGTTCCTAACCCGGTTTGATTTTTCTCTCTCTTATCATCCTGGGTTGAAGAACGGAAAGGCGGATGCGTTATCACACATTTACGGCGCGGAGGAACGGTGCGTAATTGATGCCCCGGTGATCCCCCCCGCGTGCATTGTGGCACTTATCTAGTGGGAGATAGATGAGGAAATACGCCAGGACCAGGTACGTGACCCTACACCACCCAAATGTCCACCTGACCTCCTCTATGGCCCTGTTGATACCAGAGACCGACTCCTCGTCTCTGGTATCAACAGAGACGAGGAGTCGGTCTCTGGTCTCTGGTCTCTGTTGATACCAGAGACCGACTCCTCGTCTGGGCACATGCTTCTCCTACATCGGGTCAGTCGGGTATGTCTCGCACACTGGATTCCCTCCGGTCGAAATACTGGTGGCCTCACATGGCTCGGGATGTCCGCCGTATGTCTCCTCCTGCTCCATCTGCGCACAATGTACCAGTCCATGACATCTTCCATGTGGTAAGCTGCTACCCCTACCTACCCCACAACGACCATGGACACATCTATCCGTTGATTTTATCACGGATCTACCTGAGTCCCACGGTTTCACCACTGGTCTGGTCATCATTGACCGTTTTTCCAAGTCCTGTAGGTTGTTACCGTTCAGGACATAGTTTCGGATCGGGGACCGCAGTTCACGTCCAGGGTGTGGAGAGCCTTTATGGCGAAGTTGGGGGTCGCCGTCAGTCTGACTTCGGGCTATCACCCTCAGTCTAACGGTCAGGCAGAAAGGGCGAATCAGGCGATTGGCCGCTTCCACTGGTCGTTTTGTAGGGATAGGCAGGGGGAGTGGGCTGATGTTCTACCATGGGCCGAATATGCCCAGAACACTCTAAGACACTCTGCCAGTGACATGACACCTTTTCAGCTTGTGCTGGGGTACCAACCCTCCCTTGCTCCATGGCATCCCAGTACAGACCAGATACCAGCAGTGGACGACTGGTTTCGCAGGGCCGAGGCGTTATGGGGGGATGCCCACACTCGCCACCAACGCGCTATACGGCGATACAAGACGCTGGCGGACAGACGTCGGAGCGAGGCGCCGGTCTTTGTGCCCGGGGACAGGGTCTGGGTGTCCACCCGGGATATGGCCCTGCGTACTCCCTGTAGCAAACTTTCTCCCCGCTTCCTGGGTCCCTTCCCGCTTCTTCGACGCATGAATGAGGTGACGTATACCCTTCAACTCCCTGCTCACCTAAGGCTCTCTCCCTCTTTCCATGTGTCCCTCCTCAGACCGGTGGTGTCGGGTCCCCTGGACGATAGTGGACTTGGCGATGCTCCTCCTGCACCGTTCCTGGTGAACGGCGACCTTGCCTACTCAGTTCGTCGCTTGGTGGACTCCAGAAGGCGTGCAGGCCGATTGCAGTATCTCGTCGACTGGGGCCGGAGGAGCGTAGCTAGATCCCTGCTCAGGACGTTCTAGATCCTTCCCTGCGCAGGGACTTTCATCGGACTTACCCTGATTGCCCTGGTCCTCGGCCTCTGGGTCGCCCGCGATTGCTGCTTCGTCTAGTGGCTGGAGCCGCTTCTCAGGACGGGGGTCCTGTCGCATCCCAACCGAGAACCGGTGGGGTGCGTCGCTTTACCTCCCCGGAATTCTAGGGGATTATGTTTTCTGGTTTCCTCATTATATTCCGTTGGTCTAGTTGTTGATGCCGGACTCTATCCATCTCTATGAGCGCCTATTTCGCTATCCTTGGACCTAATTATACACTGCCTATCTTTATGGTAGTCTGAGACTTGCTGATTGTGCACACAGGTGTGCCTAGTTTTCTTTCTTATTTATACCATGTTAGTGATACCTTGAGTTGTCTGTTATTATCTCTGTGCTTGAGTTTGCTGGCTTTTCCTTTATGATTCGTGTAGTGCTTGTCTATGCCTGGCTATCTTCTGGAATAAATATTATATTCTTTGGCACCCGCGCTTGTCTCCTATTCAACGACTCACAACAACTTGATCTTACACCATACACCCCTGCTCTCTCCAGGCTGCTGATGTGTAGCCAAAGCCTGACACCTCACATTTCATTCAATTAAATTGTAGTAAGGCGCCACTTTACATTCTCAGTAATGATGGCGGCGTTGCAACGATGGAAAAAGTAATTAATTTGATTACTCCGTTACTGAAGAAATAACGCTGTTCGTAATGCCGTTATACTTAACGCCATTACTCCCGACACTAATAATAACGAAAGTATCTTTGGGAGTACTCATGTTTTCAAAATAAGCACTTTTCTGTGTTTTTCACCTCTCTGTCCTGTTATAAGACAGACAGTCCGTCTGTCCAATCAGGAGGATCTGTACTCTGCTAGATAGGCCCTACCTTTTCCGGTACAATTTATTGTCGTTGTGTTTTATGATTTGTTGAAGTGTTTTCATATTTGCCGTCGTGTTTTCCTATATGCTGTTGTGTTTTATGATTTGTTGAAGTGTTTTCATATTTGCTGTTTTGTTTTCCTATTTGCCATTGTGTTTTATGATTTGTTGAAATGTTTTCCTATTTGCTGTTGTGTTTTATGATTTGCTGTTGCATTTTTCTATTTGCTGTTATGATTTGCACTTCAGGGCCACCCTTTTCACACTATAACAGTATAGAGAATTCAAATCCAAATTCAACCCCATGCTGTGACATGGCCATCTAACACTGTGTCATACCAAAACACTGCTCTATGTACATGTTTTTAATGTATTTCCCTAAATATAGTCATTTACGAACCATAATGTATTTACCACTTGTAAATTTGCCTTGATTAGATGCTGATCCAATTTAAAACCTATAGTGCAAAGATATATTTAAGGCAATGTGACATAACCACATTAAGAAATAATTTATCTTACCTAGTTATTATGAAAATGTTTTTTTTTTCTCTTACAACTGTAATTGGGTGTAAACAGTCCATCTATGCTTCATTGCGCTCATACTATTTGTTTAAATTTATTTTTTATGAACGTTTCTCGTATTTAACACATGTAGGTTTAGTTTGTCTTGAGTAAATATTAACCCTGGTTATTATTTTGACATGATTTATTTATCTTAAATAATCAACTTAAGAAACCATAAATGACACAAAACATTTCTCTTGTTGCAACATAAAATAGCCACCTTAGGAAAACAACTCATATACACTCACCAAAAGGATTATTAGGAACACCCGTTCAATTTCTCATTAATGCAATTATCTACTCAACCAATCACATGGCAGTTGCTTCAATACATTTAGGGGTGTGGTCATGGTCAAGACAATCTCCTGCTTCAAAACTGAATGTCAGAATGGGTAAGAAAGTTGATTTAAGCAATTTTGAGCGTGGCATGGTTGTTGGTGCTAGACAAGCCGGTCTGAGTATTTCACAATCTGCTCAGTTACTGGGATTTTCACACACAACCATTTCTAGGGTTTACAATGAATGGTGTTAAAAGGGAAAAACATCCAGTTTGCGTCAGTCCTGTGGGCGAAAATGCCTTGTTGATGCTAGAGGTCAGAGGAGAATGGGCCAACTGCTTCAAGCTGATAGAAGAGCAACTTTGACTGAAATAACCACTTGTTACAACCGAGGTATGCAGCAAAGCATTTCTGAAGCCACAACACGCACAGGCTTAAGGCAGATGGGTTACAACAGCAGAAGACCCCACCGGGTACCACTCATCTCCACTACAAATAGGAAAAAGAGGCTACAAAGAGCTCACCAAAAATGCACAGTTGAAGACTGGAACAATGTTGCCTGGTCGATTTCTGTTGAGACATTTAGATGGGAGTCAGAATTTGGTGTAAACAGAATGAGAACATGGATCCATCATGCCTTGTTACCACTGTCCAGGCTGGTGGTGGTGTAATGGTGTGGGGGATGTTTTCTTGGCATACTTTAGGCCCCTTAGTGCCAATTGGGCATCGTTTAAATGCCACGGCCTACCTGAGCATTGTTTCTGACCATGTCCATCCCTTTATAGCCACCATGTACCCATCCTCTGATGGCTACTTCCAGCAGGATAATGCATCATGTCACAAAGCTCGAATCATTTCAAATTGGTTTCTTGAACATGACAATGAGATCACTGTACTAAAATGGCCCCCACAGTCACCAGATCTCAACCCAATAGAGCATCTTTGGGATGTGGTGGAACGAGAGCTTTGTGCCCTGGATGTGCATCCCACAAATCTCCATCAACTGCAAGATGCTATCCTATCAATATGGGCCAACATTTCTAAAGAATGCTTCAGCACCTTGTTCAATCAATGCCATGTAGAATTAAGGCAGTTCTGAAGGCGAAAGGGGGTCAAACACAGTATTAGTATGGTGTTCCTAATGATCCATTAGGTGAGTGTAAATGTTCTTGCTGCGCTAAACATATAATTTGAAACCATACCTTTGCTAATTTGTAATAAAATAATGATAAACAAAACAAAATACCTTTAGAAACATTGTCTAATCCTAGAACGCTACTGTTATCCTATAACGCTGTGGTACTAAACCATGTTGGATCTGCAAAAACCAGATTGGGATACAGAGTCCTGACACCCCTGGTGAAAAAACACTTTTATAAAGGATATATTCTGCATTTTGTACAGTGAAATGACCAAAACACGATAAACTGGGATAAGAAAGCTATGTATTATTAACTGGGGCTGTAAACAAAGTTTTTACATGGAATCTCAAACGAACACATAAATAACAGTTTTTGGGTTGTGAAACCTATTAGTCTAATGGTATAACATAGACCTATACAGTGTTGGGTATAACGCGTTACTAAGTAACACAGTAACTTCTGGTTCAGGCCTGCTCAATGTATTCTCCATGTGACTCCATTAATTTCAGTAGCATTACTAGGAGTCAAATCCCATTGCATATTGAATGAAACTCAAAATATTTTTTATCTGTATTTCTTTACTCAGTTAACATTTGTTATATACTCACACAAATTGGTTTTACATACAAACACTCACACATTCATCAGAAATAGACTGATCATATTTGTCAATTGGATCATGCCCAGAAAAAGTAGTTACCACAAGTCTGCACTCGACATGATCAGGCTATCACTATGGGGTGGCAAGGTGGCTGTTACGTCCCCCAGTCTACATATAATAAAATGTGCCCTGGGTTTTGGTTAGTGTCCTATGTGCTATGTTTCTGTCTCTTTCTGTGTGTTTGTTTCTGTTCAGTTTGTGTGTTCCCCACAGGTGGAGAAGGTTCAACCAACTACTCGTCACTTGTCCCTGGCTCCTCCCCCTCAGTATCACAACCAGCTGATTCCATTACCCATCACACCTTTCCCTCAGTATAAAACCTGCCATTTTACATTCATTCACTCTCTCGCTTGCTGCCTGTGTCAGGTTTGGTTTGTCTGTGAGCTTGCTACTCACTTGGTTGGTATTTGTAGTGGTTGAGGCCACTTTTGACTCTCTCTGCCTCACTCAGGTTTAGTCTCTGCCTGTTTGGTATTCGTAACCTCTGTATAGCTGTGTTAGGGTGTGGTTGAGGCCACAGTGCTTTTGGAAGACTCTTTTTTGCATGAGGGTGCCTTTAGAGGTCCTCTCCAGATACTGCCTAAGTTGTGTTAGGCAGTTTGGATAATTAGTGTTAACATTGGTTGTGTGAGTGAGAGCTTTGTTTGTTAGAGAGAGTGGTAGGCCTATTGTGTGCGTGTGTGTTTAGTGAATTATTGGTGTTAGAGTTGTGTTGGTGTAAATTTGTATATTTCTGATTATTAACATTTGTTCTCTTTTGGTTCCCAGAGGAGGAGAGGAAGCACTTTTGGGGTGTTAGGCAAAACGGCCTGGCCTTACACTACACGTAGGGTAACTCCCCTGTTATATACACTAGGCAAGACCTGAACAGACCACACCTGTACTTTGGATAGGGCGCCTCATTCGTGTGCCAGTATAGGTGTAGGTGCTCTGTGTGTTAGTTTAGATCAGGGTAGAGTTAACCTTTGTTTAATTTCTTTCCTTTGGTCTGCTCAGCCTCTCCTCCCAAACATATTATTTAATATTTTACCTTGGCAATAAAGCCCTTTGTGAAAAGGTACTTGGTTTCTGTGTCCTTGCTTGCACCTACGACCCCATACCTCCTTTTCTGGCCGCAGTAGGGCCTTGGACAGTGTTGGTGACATCCCACTCCCCTCCTGGGGAGCAGTATGAACGTAACAGTGGCCTAATTGTTTAGGGCCCATGATTCATTTTTGAACCAGAAATTGATCGAAACTTAACAGAATTTGGTTCTGTGGATAGCATGATGAGCTTTTTGATAACTTTCTCACAAGACCATGCTTTTATGTTCTACTAGACAGCTGTTAGAAGTTTGGGTCTGAGAAAACTAGAAAACTGCTGTAATAGAGATGTATGCCTTAGATGCATAGAATGAGAGCCCCTAATGGTCAGAGGCCACTGTAGGACTAAAAACCCTGGTGTTTTGGACATTTTTAGAAGTCTAATATTCTGAGAAACAGAGAAAATGTTCTTTATAATCTTATGTCTGAAAGACACTGATGGGCAGCTACTTAGGAGAATCTTATCTTTGACAACAAATCCTAACAGTCAAAACCCCTGTCTGAAAGCCCATGAAACCATGTCTCTGCTGACTCAGCAACCATTTGGAAGCTGTAGTATGGGTGAAGGCATTACGAACGCCTTACGGTGCATGGCTTGATAAACTTTTGAAAAACTTGACACTATTTTTTTAAAGGGACCAATCACAGTGCTAGACCCTGCCATCAAACTTTTAACAGCTCGGTTTAGGGGCAGCCTGTACCATAGGAACGTCAATTAGGGGTTGGAGCACAGAAACGGACCAATCGCAAGGTTTGGACCCGCTCGTTAAACTTTTTGACAGCTACATTAGGGATGTGGCTTACATGAACCAATAGGAACACACAAGGGGAAAGGGGAGGGACAAGGGGTGGGGAATTGGCGAAGCTTAAATGGCTCAGCCAATCAGAATGCTCGGATCCACCTGTGAATTATAGTCATAATGTTTTGGCTGTTGAATGACGGGGTGGTTGCTATATCTCTCTCATGTGAGGTTTCAAGCCAGCAACTTGGTTCTTAGTGACTATACTATTGAGGACAGCTTTTTCCTATCAAGCTAAAGAACGTTTCTGGAAAACCTCAAATGTGTACTTAAGCTTTGTTGAGTAGACTTAGATTCAAACCATAGATCATTCCCATCAGGAATGTGGGTAACACTTTATTTTGAGAGTCCATCTCTAGATGCTCTACATATTATCTGCATACTGTCAACAACATTTTAACAAACTATCTACTAACCCTAACCCTAACCTTAACCATTCCCCTTATGTTAACCCTAACCTTAACCATTACCCTAAAACATATTCTAAACATACCCCTACCCTTAAAATACACAATTAGTTGCTTATCAACAGATGGTTTGTTGATAGTTTGTTGATAGTCATATCATCAACAAACTATCTGTAGAGCACATACAGATGGAATGTCAGACTCCAAATAAAGTGTAACCGGAATGTGCAAGCATTTGCTGTGATGTCACATTTAGTCAGCACCTCATTGCCCTCAATAACGATGGAAACGTCCAGTGGATCCTCATCATCAAAAAAACCTTACATCACCTGCCTAAATGACTACCGCCCAGTAGCACTAATCTCAATCATCATGAAGTGCTTCGAGCGGCTGGTCAAAACTCATATCTGCGCCGCCCTTCCGGACACCTTGGACCCCCTACAATTTGCATACCGCCCCAACAGATCTACAGATGATGCAATCGCACTGACGGCACACACCGCCCTCTCACATTTGGAAAAAGGGAACACATACGTGAGGATGCTGTTTGTGGACTACAGC
>JACXGM010033786.1:0-11977 GCA_016801145.1 Umbra pygmaea
CTGTCCCCCAAACTACCACACCAGCTCTACCACCCTGGCTCCAAATCAGGAAGTGTCATTTTGCGCGTGTGCCGCGCACTGCTACTGCCCAGCCTTAAATGCCCCCAAACCCCTCTGTCGATAATATCGATGTAATCCACAGGCATTTTTGAGTGATCCTTCTGTCAGAGGGGCCTAATGACAGGCAGCGGTGGGGTGATTGAACCTGCTCTACACAGGCCCAGCCGGCAGCCGGCCAACCAAGCCAGGCATTGATAAAGTGTCACAGACTTCAGCGCTTTGATTAGCCCTTCGACTAATGCCATGCTAAGCAGAAACATTACTCTGCCCCGGCTAGCTCTGGCTAGAGAGAGGAGGGCTGGGTCGGGCAGGGGAAAAAAATATACTCTACAGGGAAATTAACCAATGCGGATGAAATGGTGTACCAAGGAAATTCTTGGATAAATTAACAACGCAATTACATTACATGACACGGCGCAAGATGGATGAGGAAAACTTGGCCGGTATTATGTTCTGTTTTCCAAATTGCAATTTATTTGAGGGCTTTAATGGATGCCGTATTAAAACATCTTGGGCCCCGGTCAGGTTTCATTGTGTGTCACCCAGCCATGATTGATGACCACCTCTTCTCTGCCCTGCAGCCCCCCACCACCGGCTCGCCCCCTACTTTCAGCCCCTTACTCCCTCCACACTGCATTCTCTGCACATTTGCAGGGAATCTTAAGCATTAGCTACATTTATATGGATGCAGGAGTAAGCAATTGATTTTCTTATCACTTAATTTCCCTGCTATGTGCTGCAATGAGACGATAAATTCCGGCCTACTTGAATCCAGAGGCCCCCTCTCTCTCACCTTGTGGTTGAATTTCTATCAATAATGCTATTGGCCTCGAATCTCGAGCCGCTTTCCTCTTTCTTTGTCTCCGTCTGATCTTGCTAGCCTTTTCATGCGCTTTTGTTCCAGTTTCAATGATAGCTCGAGCCATTTTGAAAATGAAAATATAATCCAAAGTATTTTTATTGCTGTAGCAAATGCATTAGTGTGTAAGGGACATCTGGAAATCATCCCTGCAGAGCCTACACAGTTATGGCAATATCATAGCGACTCTATTTTACCATTCGTAATTACTCACAGGACTGTGAAAAACCACATGCGTTCTGCTTTGAACTGAGAGAAACTCTTTTTGGGACAGAGAGTGAAACCCATGCAGACAAACGAAAGCAAACACTGATTCACCGATGAACTTCTCCCTTTCCGCTCCTCCACACCCCTGCATTTTCCTATTCACTGTGGTTGATAAGTGTACTGGAACCTTTTGGGGAAGAAAAGGTTAATAACATGGTGAATAAATCAGCTCAGTAGCACATCCCCTGGATGACATCAGCTCTCCTCCAACCCATGGGCCATAAACAGCTTTGTTTTTTCATGTTTGTTTCAGATGTGTGCAAACGGATAAATAATGAATGAGCAGCTCTGACGGGACATATATTTCACTCAGCGGAAACGGCTTTAATGCAGTCGAGCTGGATTACGCTCGCAATCACCCAGCTTTAACATGTAGCAAGGGAAGGGATGTTCAAACAACATTCAAAACAAGTCGGTCCAACATCAGGTGGGCCGCCTTCCAAACATACTGACCTAGTTATGAGATTATCATTATCATTATCTATTTACTTTCCTCACTATCAGGGAGGGAAAAGTGCAAAACAAAAATGCATAGAAGACGAAGACTTCATCGTAGACTTCGTCAACATCAATGGAAATCCAGGAAATGTTGTGTCAAGATGATTTGATTTAATGATGCAAAATATTCCCTGAGAATTTAACAAATAGAGGGTAATTATCTAAATTAAGGAATTGATGTTGATGATGATTAATGGTCTACTCTACAAATTTTTTAATCATAGCAGCATATCCTTAAGACATGACATTTTGCCCAGAATATTTTTTCTCAGACTGCAAAATTGCTTTGCTTATACAATCTTCAAACATTTCAATTACAGTGATTATTTTTGACATTTTGGAAAGTATAGGCAGAAACTACTTCATATGAGGCTCAACGCAGTTCGGTCCGTATACTCTTTGATATTTGCCATGCCAAAATTCTGAGACACAAGTGTACAATCTTTCCCTAATTCCGTATTTATTTACATATTCCAAACAGAAGTGTTCTCATGAAGGTTTGACGGAACATTCTGCACAACTTTCCATTAAATGCACACAAAAGAAAGAATCTGAAGGTTTTTTTTGGCGGGGGGATGGCTTTTAGAGGGTTTGTCTAAACAAAGTTTGTGGTTTGTAAATAGCCGAGGTTATCTGGCCATCGAGCTGGGCCTCCAGATGGCTGCTGAAACAGGCCACCTGCTATGGGAATGTCTTCACTGGGAATGCAGCACAGCCAACACAGGCAGTCTGACTGGAAAGGGTCAAGCCTTTTTTGCAAAAAGTGTACCATGGTAGCCGGGTTGCAAAATTATAGTAAATTCCACTGTGCTTTTATTGTATTTTTGATCACTACCAAAGTATTTTCCTGCCAAGTTATTGACCAAAGAACTATGGATGTCTCATGATGTTTTTGTCTTTGTAATACATTAAGTGACTTACAGGAGCAATCATTAGTGGAAACTTATGTTCTTGTGATTTGTCACATTATCAGCTTGAAGATTCCTTCCAGCTAAATTTTGCATGACAAGATCATATTTCAAAGCTAAAACTAAGTTATATTTCCACGATTTCTATCTTATTGTTGTGGTAAGAAATTGGTTATGGTAAAAACATTTGTGATTTGAAGTGGAAAAAGACATTGGTTAACTTGTATTGTCCAGAAAATGTGGCTATTTTCTTTTTGAATTTTCCCAATTTTTCTCCCCTCCCAATTCCTACTAACCGTGCCTTGTCAGCAGCTCCACAAATCCTTGGACAGACGTGGGCTGGTTAGGGGCATACACATGGTGTATCCAACCACATGACTATTGTTTTTAAGGTGGGCAAAGTAGTTGCACCATCAGACTGGTTCATTATTTTCATAATAGTACACCATTGTTAACATGAAAAAGAGCAATATTAGTACCACTTATGTAAGACTCTCTCTGTTCATTCTCTTCTCTGTGTTCCTGTTTCTGCATCTTCATCTTTAGCATGGTTTGAATAAGGATAACAATGAGATTAGAAGTCTCAGACTACCCTTTCCAAAAGACAGATTCCCCAGTGAGGAGAGTGGATTCCCCACCCTCTCCCTACCCCTCCCCTGTCCCTGGACTTAACAGCTGATCAGGGATCCACACTGCTGTGGGTCCAGACCAATCATGTAAAGATTTTACAATAAAAACACTTTTGAAGAGCTGGGCAAGAGGGATGGATGCTTGCGTGGGTATTAGAAGAGAAAACTGAAAAAAGGCAGTTTAATATGGCTGCCAGTGGCAGAGAGATTGAGGGGGATAGCCACAAAAGTGCTTACAATACAAACCCCTTGAAAAACAGCTTGCATCCGTAAGCATGAAACATAACTCTTTTTTAAAGTCTGAACTCTGAGAATCCTCTTTGCTTGGGGTGACATTCATGTCATAACAGTATTGGTCTGTGTGGTTAAGGCTGATTTAAATGTATGTTTCTTTGGTAACCTTTAATTTACACTTTAACAAGTATTCATTGTAGTTATTCATACTTACAGAAGCGTAACTAAAGAGGTGTAGCTAAAATGTTAAGATTTTTCAGATAAGCATTAAGTGCCTGACAACCTGTACTTCTAGTTTATTATAGTTTATTATATAATTTATAATTAAACTATATTTGATATATTAACCTGGTGGTAACCTGTTAGTAAACTGGTAACCTGCCTAGTACACACTGCATCATACTGTTGTGTGGCTGGCTCTTTGGACTGGCTCTATGGAAACTGTAGTCTGCTGTAACGGATGCTTGTCACCAACTGCATTCCTGCCAGCTGCCCTGGCCATGGTCATTATATAATTCACGGCTCATTGATAGAATCTGACTTACTGTTATACTGAATGTATATATTCACTGCAAAAAAAATAAAGGGGACAATTAAACAACACAATGTAACTCCAAGTCAATCACACTTCTGTGAATTCACTCTGTCCACTCAGGAAGCAACACTGATTGACAATCAATTCCACATGCTGTTGTGCAAATGGAAAAGACAACAGGTGGAAATTATAGGCAATTAGCAAGAAACCCCCACTAAAGGAGTGGCTCTGCAGGTGGTGACCACAGACCACTTCTCAGTTCCTATGCTTCCTGGCTGATGTTTTGGTCACTTTTGAATGCTGGCGGTGCTTTCACTCTAGTGGTAGCATGAGACGCAGTCTACTTCACACAAGTGGCTCAGGTAGTGCAGCTCATCCAGGATGGCACATCAATGCGAGCTGTGGCAAGAAGGTTGTGCTCGCCAGAGGTAGCCTGACTGCCATTAGGTACCGAGATGAGATCCTCAGACCCCTTGTGAGAACATATGCTGGAGTGGTTGGCCCTGGGTTCCTCCTAATGCAAGACAATGCTAGACATCATGTGGCTGGAGTGTGTCAGCAGTTCCTGCAAGAGGAAGGCATTGATGCTATGGACTGATGCTATGGACTCACACACTACTGAGCCTCATTTTGACTTGTTTTAAGGACATTACATCAATGTTGGAAGTTGGTCTGTAGTGTGGTTTTCCACTTTGATTTTGAGTGTGACTCCATATCCAGACCTCCATGGGTTAATATATTTGATTTCCATTGATAATTTTTGTGTCATTTTTGTGTCAGCACATTCAACTATGTAACGACGAAAGTATTTCATACGATTAGTTCATTCATTCAGATCTAGGTTGTGTTGTCTTAGTGTTCCCTTAATGTTTTTGAGCAGTGTATATATATATATATATATATATATATATTGCTCTGCAGCCTGACATGAAGACAGACACAGTTTTTGTTTCATTCAGCTGTATTTACTCAGTGCAACTTATAACATCCAAGTGAAAGATATAACACCAACAAGTCAGAAAATAATGAATAAATAAAAAACAATCAGTGAGTTGGAAAAAGGATCACCCTCTTGTTTCAGTATTTTGTTGAATTTCATTTTGCTTTAATTACAGCCTTGAGTCTGTTGGGATATGTCTCTATTAACTTTGCACATCTAGACGTTGCGATATTTGCAATATTATTCTTTGCAGAACTGCTGAAGTTAAGTTAAATTTGATGGTGACCGTTTGTGGACTGCTGTCTACAAGTCATTCCACAGATTTTCAATGGGGTTTAGGTCTGGGCTCTGACTAGTCCATGCAAGGACATTCACCTTTCTCTCCTTCAACCACTGTGTGGTCAGTTTTGTTGTGTGCTTTGGGTCATTGTCATGTTGGAAGGTAAATCTTCTTCCCATTTACAACTTTCTGGCAGAGAGCAGTAGGTTTTCCTCAAGAATTTGACAGTATTCGGCCCCATCCATTTTTCCTTCTATCCTGACAAGTGCTCCAGTCCCTGCTGCAGAGAAACAACCCCATAACATGATTTTTACCGGAATACAGCGAAGAAGATATATGGCAACGGCAGGAGGAATGAAGCCGCTGCATCCGCTGCTTTGGAAGTTGCCACCGCAGAACTATTGTCCCCTGGACCACCGCTGGTAAACATACACTTATTGTGTGCATTCAGTAATCAAATAATAGGCAAAATAATTATAATTAAAATATGTTATAGAACCTGAAAGGGAATTCATTCTGCATTACCCACATGGGGTATTACATGAAAATATACAAGCAAATGTGGCAATGCCATTCATCAATCACACCCTGTATTGATTTAATAGAGATCTGAGAGCAAGGTAATGAATATTTTACAGCTTAGCAATGAATATTACAATTAAATAACATCTCTGCAATGGAGTAGGATATGCATATTAATTTGCAACTGTTTACTGTCAATATCAGATTAGCCCGCCTGTATGTATTAAAAAAATCAAATTGAAAAACCTAGGCCCAACCATTTTTATTTTGGCCCAGGCAAACTGCAAATCCCGGCTATGTGCTAAGATTTATCTGTACCAGTTGGAGCTAGCTAGGTGGCACGGCTCTCGATGGACTTTGGTAAAGGATACAGTGAATGGCTAACTAGCTCAATCCAGATGTTGTCTTGGGCAAAAGCGCTCACTTAACATATGCATGAATGCAACATTAAATTTTAACAGGTCATGACAGATTATTCTTCAATCTTTAACTACTTGAGCAAATAGGTCAGATACTGTAGCTCCTCTGCGATGTTGTGATCAGTTCTTAACATTACTAGGTACTGTGAATAGCTAACTAGGCCATGGGATTCTGCTGGATGTATTTGTCAAAGATTGTTGATGAGACACTTGCTGGCTAGCTAGCATATCTTGTGTTCTTGCATATTGTGTGATAATTGCCATGTTATTTCAAAACAATTTGTGGCCGGTTGTAAATGTTACTAGGCTACATCTTAGGCTACATTGGAAATCACTGGAAGCAACATCCTAGGGGGCATACACTAAAATCGCTTTGAATTCTGGACCTTGTGGTATTTCAAGTGAAGACTTATACAGTACAGAGGTGCCCGAAATGTACTCCTGGTTGTTCTTGGATACATTGGTAGCCAGAGCATTGTGTATACCATAAATCATCTATGGTAATGTTTGTAAACACTAGATTCCAAAACTGATTTACTGTGGAATATTCCTTTAATAGGTAATATAATCCTAATTATCACATATGGCGACGAGGTCATACAAAGAAATATGTGTTATAATTGGAGCAGCGTTTACACCTGGCTGAAGTATTGAAGTTGGATATTTCATGGACTTCTGCAAGTTATAGAGATAGCACTGAGCACAGAGTTGTAGGCAGGTTGGACTTTTAGTTATTGAAATAGTTTCTCTGGACAGCATTGCAACATATTGGTTCTTTCAGACGTCCAATCAGCAACCGCAGGAGGCGGGGCTTGGAGTATTCAAATCTTTTCTCTGGACTCATGAGCATAGTTTTTTTAGTCTTTAATCATATCCAACCTTACACCTAACCTTGACCATAATCTTAACCATTATATATATTATATATATATATATATATTATATATTATATATTATATATATATATAAAAATTGTAATTATCAATCAAAAGTAAACTTTATTTGAGGTCCGCCTTCTGTTTTGAATCAACCAATCAAATAATTTCTCCCTCCAAGGCAGATCTGCCCTGCGAACACTTTTCAATAACTAGAAGACCTATGAGCTAAAAGTAATGTGAACTCTATAGTTTTTAAAAAAATATACAATTATATTGTACATTAAAATATAATAGAAATATTGTGTTCTAATTTTTTCTTGTGATCTAATTTTATTTGAAGTATTTGAAATTCCATTGCATTTCCATTGTTTTATTTTCAGGATGTTGATGCTTATGATTAGTTTCTCAACGTTTCGATTGGGATCCTCCTTGTTGAGCCTCAAAATGCTGAAGAGCAGCTACACTCCCTTCATCTGAATCCATCCTTCATTGTGATCATCCATGAGGGACATATTGTGATGAGCAACCTTCAAGATCTACCACAGGCCATGTGTGTTGAATTTGGTCTCACTTATGCACTACACTTCCATAAGTGTATGAAATACACAGTTGAACTAATCCAACAAGTGCTTCTCACTTTGGGCCTGAATGTACTCCAACCCAATTTGTTGTCCTTGAAGAACTTGCTGCTTGACTAAAGACTATTCAGTGAGATCTGTTGGTTACTGAGGTAAAGATCATGCTCTCTGGGGGAAAAAGTGTTTTTTGTCCTTATCCATGTCTGGACAAAACAGTTGTGAAAATATTTTTGTTTTTACTTCAAAAAACAACTATCCTCAATGTCAAACATTGGATGACAATTAAAATAATTAGTTAATATTTATTTTGTCACTGTCACGTGTTGGTTGTAGTGTTGAGAGAGGGTGACTCAAAAGCAGGAAAAATGCAGTTGTTTATGGTTTATTGGCAGGCCCGTCTCCCAGTTGGCAGAGGCCCAATCTAATGCCCAGACATTCAGAACAGAAAAGAGAGAAAATTTGTCTCTCCCTAGAAACAGGAGGTCCTGAGCGATGTACAGATCACATTGATCACATTGAATTTGGTCTCACTTATGCACTACACTTCCATAAGTGTATGAAATACACAGTTGAACTAATCCAACGAGTGCTGCTCACTTTGGGCCCGAATTTACTCCAACCCAATTTGTTGTCCTTAAAGAACTTGCTGCTTGACTAAAGACTATTCAGTGAGATCTGTTGGTTACTGAGGGGAAGATCATGCTCTCTGGGGGAAAAAGTGTTTTTTGCCCTTATGCACTCATGTCTAGACAAAACAGTTGTGAAAATATTTTTGTTTATACTTCAAAAAACAACTATCCTCAATGTCAAACATTGGATGACAATTAAAATAATTAGTTAAGATTTCTTTTGTCACTGTCACATGTTGGTTGTAGTGTTGAGAGAGGGAGACTCAAAAGCAGGAAAAATGCAGTTGTTTATGGTTTATTCCAAAGCTTCGGGAACATACAGCTGTAATAGGCAGATCCAAACAGATTGCAGCAAACGCTCAACAATTACACCTATTTCGCTACATACTCTTATACAGTAGTACTGACACTGGCTAATTTCTAGGTACACGGCGAACGCCTAAACATTCAAACTCTGACAGTTATAGAACTCACGGTTTGTAGCTCCCGGACATCTTCTCCATACAACGTGAAACAAACACTCTGCACAAGTAGGCATGCAAATATATGATATTCCTGATAATGCTCAGGGTAGCGAGAATAAATATAAATGCATATAACAGAGACTACTTACAACACATAGACAATAATCAATGACCCACGTCTCTCTCTCGTTTTGGACTGACCGTATATGTTGGCAGCTAACCTACCTTATTCACCACGGCTCTTCGTAATCAGTGATCAAACCCATTTTCACAATCTCAGCCTCTCCTAACCTACCAGCAACCCAAAACAGAGAGAAAGGCGTGGTTAACCCCTAAAGGGATAATTACACATAATTACAGGGAAACAGAAACACCACCGAAAGAACACAAAATATATATAAAGTAAACTAAACATATTAATGAGTCCAAGCTCAGTTCTTGGTCGTGACAGTCACATTAGCCAGCCATTTTTTTAATTGAGACCTGATTTCGTAAAATTAGTTAAATTCTTTGAAAAGTTGATAAAAACAATATTTTACTCAATATCTTATCCAAACTCAATCAAATATTATAATTTGGCATATGATTACTTTCTGCTGTGTAAATGGTGCACAGTCGCGTGAAATGACGCATCCATGTTGTCGAAAGTTTGAATTGTTTGGTCTCCTATCTGCTGCATTCAATGACTGCTGGAAGTCTGTGATGCATTGACAACACCAGGCACTGGGTATCTTCCCTGGTCATGCTCAGCCTGTACTGCAGCCAACTTCAATTTTTGCTTGTTTTGTTGACTTAATAATTAATAATACATTTATTTATTCAACTTGTATAGTGCTTTTCAAAGCACCCAAAGTACTTTACATAGTGAGGGGGAAAGCCCACCTCATCCACCACTAAACTGGGCACCGAACAGCGATACTTTTATGGCACCGACCGAAATACTTCGATACTATCGAGTATCGAAACAGTATTTATCTTCGGTGCCAATTTTTGGTTCCAAAAGCGTCTGTGAGCCAATAATCATTTAGCATACTTGCGTGTAATGACATAGTCACCGGCAATTGGCTGTCTAACGCAACTTAAAACACGTCATGTGAAAGAGCATAGGATTTCTGAAGATACTTGCAGTCGTATACTGTTTATAACGTTACTTTTTGACCAGGCAACATCTTTGTTTTTCCAACGTAATGGTAAGGTTACAAATTGGAAGTACTTGACAGATAAGTGTAATTTCACTACTTAAACCGAACACATAGGTTTACTACTGCCGTTGTTGCGCTCATTTCGATTGACAATCGGAACTCAATTATTTTCCCCGTAACGTTGACTACTCTATGTATGTTAGCTTGTGCTGCTAGTCGGTTGCTCTAGTTAGCTCTGTCTATTTCCCCCTTTACATTAGCCTCTGCGCGTGTCCACCTTGATGTTAGGAATAGGAAGACCATACCAGAAAGTGTCAATCCCTTCACATTGGCAGCAAGATGGAAAATTTCCTAGGAAAGATAAGATCAGTGCAACAGAGCAGTCAGTTGCGTATAATACTATGCTGGAGCCTTCGTCTTTTGTGTTTCTCTGTTAAGTAGCTACTAAATTTCTATTACTCCAGCCTAGTTTTTAAACGCTGTGGTTCAAACTCAGTTAGTAGGACATATCAACACAACACTCTTTTTTAAATTGTATTGGATGTCGTTTTCAGCCTCGTAATCTAAACAAACAAACAAACAGCAAGCCGCTGAAGGAACCCAGCACTACTTGAGCTGAAAACAACCAGATCATCCGCATACATCTCCAATCATACACCCAGTGTTACAAAAAAATTCAACTGTGAAATGTTGTTGTATGTGGCCCTACGCTAAAGTCAAGTGACGACACTATGAAAGACCGTTGCGGTGCTTTCGTCACTCCCAGTTCCTATGGCCACTTGATTAGTGCGAATGCAAATAGCAAAACCGGTTTTGGGGGAGAATAGTTAGTAGAACTGTTTAAAAGTGGACTGTTCCTATAACTACGTTCCTGTAACTACTTGGTCGGAAAGCGGCTATTGTTTAAGGTTTCCTAGCTTTTTCGACAGTGGTGGCCCCATGGTGGAAGTGAGCAAGCTATCGATATAAAGGGAGTTCTTTACCAACATAGCATCTTTTAGCCTGGATAACCTTTTTTACTGTTATTGTCAGTAAAAAGAATGAAACATAATATTGTTATGTTTTGTGCTTTACTGATAAACAATTAAGGATGAAATTAAAGGTTTGGGGTTTACTGTATTCTGTTAATGTTGAAATGGATTTAAAAAATATATCGTATCGAAAAAAGTATCAATAATGAACCGGTATCGAAACTAAGGTATCGAAATTGGCACCGGATCAAAAGATTTTGAACGATGCCCAGCCCTATCCACCACCAATGTGTAGCACCTACCTATTACCATCAGTCTACTCTCTGATCCGGTTAATCCACCCAGTCAACCAGATACTGTAGCAAGACCCAGGTTTTTGGGAGTTCAGGAGGGTGTGGAAAGAGTAGGTGGACTGACCCTTGATGACCAAAGGCAGAGCAGGAGTGTCACATCCAGGGGACCAGCTACCACTGCCTACCAAATTCCTCAGGACTTTGAAGGGCCCCACAAACCGCAGGACCAGCTGGTACACTAAAACTCACTGGATGTTGGTGAGGTTAATGAAAAAGTGACTCAGAGTTCTAGGCATATTAAGCTCAGGGCAGTAACATAGACCCATCCACCTGCTGGTCTTGACAGTGTTGTGGAGGGATAGATGAAACCTTGTTGTATTGTCTACTCAACATACACCTCAATATCCTTGATTTTTGTAAAAGACGGTTGGTAGATGTGGCTCTGTGAGAAGGCAACTCCAGACAGCACGTAAATGGCATTATCCGTAGAGTGATGAGGATTGAGACCGGTGGAACATGACTTGAAGAGGGCTTGGTGAATGTCACGGTACTCAGCTGGTATAACAGGCTGGGGAGTGCAGTTCAGAATCTCCACAGCAATGGATCCCAAGTGCACTGACTGACACTTCCCTTGCGCACTTCGGAGACCATCCCAGTCCTTTCCACTCTATCCAGGATATGGTGGAGATATTGAGTTGAAGCCAGGGCAGTCCTTAGACAACAGGGTTTGCAGAAGTTTTAATCACATTCAATTGAGTATGTTTGTGGTGCTTTGGTCTAGGGTAAGATGGCTGGCAGGCCCGTCTCCCAGATGGCAGAGGCCCAATCTAATGCCCAGCCAGTCAGAACAGAAAGTACAGAAAATTTGTCG
>JACXGM010033787.1:0-12172 GCA_016801145.1 Umbra pygmaea
GTAGCCTTCTTGGAATTGGGGCTGGGAGCCATCATCTGGGAACAGGAACTGGGTGCCCTCTTTGTAGCTTCAAAAGGGGCAGGTGTCTCAAAGACACGACGGGGAAGGATGAAGTCCCCATCCATAGCCTCCCTGACTAAAAAGTCCTCATAGGAGGCTTCGTAGAGGTCCCATAAAGGATCCTCCTGGGCCCAGTTACAGTAAAATGGCTCACTCCCAGCCATTTTATATTTTTGGCGAGGTATTCTGTAATGATTACTCCAATATTAAAAGAGAACAATGTTATTTATTGACCGGAAATAACTGTCCAAAGGAACAGGCAAAGAATAATCCAAGAAGGCAGAGGTCAGACCGGAATAGCTAACATGGCTAAGGTACAAACAAGGGAAATCCACAGGCAGAATACTTCAAACAATGCAGAGGTCAGACCGGAAAAGCTAATATGGCTAAGGTACAAACAAGGGAAATCCACAGGCAGAATACTTCAAACAATTCAGAGGTCAGACCGGAATAGCTAATACATGAATGCTCAGTAATAAGATTTGTACTTACAATACCTCAATACCTCGCAAAGAGGCAAGGAGAGGTGTGTGACTTAAATACAAAATGGCGTGAGCAGGTGTGGTGAATCAGGATAATTGAGTCCGGGTATGGGAACTGTAGTTCTTTGGAGACCTGACTAGGGAAGCTGTAGTCCACAGGAAGTAGACCTGGTGACTGGGAATCGTAGTTCTGAGCAGCATAGACCAAGGAAGTGGCCGTTTCCATGGAAGGGGAACTGGGAAACGTTACAACACCTAGGATCATTTTGCACTGGAGTTGTCCTTTAGATTGACCATCATAGATGTGCTTCAATATTATTGCAAATGTGCAGACTACAAGTCACAAATATATACCACAATTTGTAAATAGAAAACACAATGCACAAAAAGTAACATCCACACACAAATGTCTCCTGATCTACAAATATGAAATACAACCCACAAATATAATTCACTATCCACAAACAAATGTCTAATGATCTTCAAATTTGAAACACCATCCACAAAAATAATTCACTATCCATAAAAAAAAACAATTTGTACATTTTGTATTTGTGGATCATATAATGTGTGCGGATTGGTTCGTATTTGTTTAAAACACTTTTTTTCAAAATCCACAAACAAATACTTTATGATCTCTGAATAAGAATTTTTATTTATTTAACCTTTATTTAACCAGGTGGGCACATTGAGAACAATTTCTCATTTAAAACGGCGACCTGGCCAAGATAAAGCAAAAATGTGCAAGTACAGACAGAGTTACACTTGAACACAAATACACAAGAATTACACAAAGGGTAGAGTAAGGAAGAAAGATAAAAAAATACAGTCAAAATTGAAAGAGGTAGATGTAAGTAAATGTACAATTAGTGCAAAGAAATCTGAGATTTAAAGGTAGATGGAATTAGTATGTCACGAACGTTGGTGCGGTGCGTGTGTAGAGGAGAGAGGAGGATTCAGACAGACAGTGTGGCAAGTGTACTTGCTGGATTTATTGGTGTACATCCGGAAAACACAGGGCGAACAGGTTGCAGGGTACTACCTAGCCAAATATGCATATAACAAGATTTCTAACACTATAGACCACGTGCTATCAACAGCTGCACGGAACGCTGAACACTTAATACACAATTATACTTCTCCTTGGAATACGCACACTCTTCATACATGGAGTGACTGGCACAACGTCTGGAAGGAAATATATAACAAACACTCAATGCATCTAAACATGGACTTAGGGGACTCACTTTTCACAACCTTGCTTAACCTACTCCTGGACCGACCTCCAACATCCCTCGCACTTATACCAACATGACAATAAAGTAATGAACCGCGCCCTCCTCTCTCACACCTAGGACTGATATGGGAACCGAGCTAACCAGCTGACAGTGATTAGGTGATTAGCTCGCTCGGCTCCCAATCAGTACCCAAGTGAAAGAGAGGAAGGCGCAACATAGCACACAACACAATAAACGAAAACAACAGTACATACACAGTGGTAACACACACAAATACACATATCTATAGAGTCCTTTATCTCAGTTCATAACGGAACGGGAGTCACACTCTGGGACCCCGTTACATAGTATACAGAGTGGCAGGCAAATACAATGAAATAAATGAACACTCTAGTATGACTGTGGAAATAGTAACACTGCAAATAACAGTTGATAAATAATATATTGAGAATAAAATACTGTTCAAGTCAGTATATACAAAGGTGTTTATTGGGCCAAATGCTAAGTTAATGGATTAGATAGGGAGAGGTAGTGTATATGTGAGGGGCGGGTCAGCAGCTGCGATGTTTAGACAGAAGCTCTGATAATTGTGATTTAAAGGAAGTTAGGGGGACAGTGGTCACGAGTTTCAGAGTCTTCTGTAGCTTGTTCCAATTATTAGCTGTGGCGAACTGGAAGGAAGCCAAAGGAGGTGTGGGCTTTTGGAGTGATAAGGGAGATGTACCTGGATGACCGCAAGTTACGGGAGGGTGAGGCAATGGTGAGGAGTGAGTTTAGGTAAGGAGGGTTTTTTCCTAGGATTGACTTGTAAATTAGGTGATACCAGTGGGTCAGGCGCCGAGTGTGTAATGAGGGCCAGTCTACTAGTGCATGTAGGTCACAGTGGTGGGTGTTAAATGGGGCATTGGTAACAAATCGGATGGCACTATTATAGACTACGTCTAGCTTTTTAAGTAGGGAGGTAGAAGCAGTTTTGTAAATGACATCACAGAAATCAAGGATTGGAAGGATGGTCATTTTTACCAGGATCTTTTTGGCAGCTTAGGTGAAGAAGGCCTTGTTTCTGAACAGGAAGCCAATCCTACATTTTATTTTAGATTGGAGCATGTTAATGTGACACTGGAATGAAAGTGAACAATCTAACCAGACACCTAGTTATTTATAGGTGTCCACATATCCAGTTTGAAAACATCCAGTGTGGAGATGCTAGTAAGGCTGGCAGGTGCTGGAAGTGTGCGGTTGAATAGCATGCATTTAGTTTTGGTGGGGTTTAAGAGCAGTTGAAGGCTATAGAAAGCGTGTAGAATGGTGTCATCTGCATGGAGGTGGATCTGAGATTCACCAGCGGCACTAGCAACATCATTGATATCCACAGAAAAAAGTGTTGGCCCAAGAATCAAACCCTGTGGCACCCCCATAGAGACATCCATAAGTCCAGCTAACAGACCCTCTGATTTAACATGTTGAACCCTGTCAGAGAAGTAGTTGGTGAACCAGTCAAGGCAGTTATTGGAGAAGCCAAGGCTGCGGAGTCTACCAATAAGGATGTGATGATTGACTGAGTCGAACGCCTTGGCTAGGTCAATAAAAAAACAAATAAATAAAAACAGCGGCACAGTAGTGTATTTTATCAATGGCAATTTTGATATTTTTTAAGACCTTGAGTGTGGCAGAGGTGCAGCCATGGCCAG
This sequence comes from Umbra pygmaea, assembly GCA_016801145.1. NCBI lineage: Eukaryota > Metazoa > Chordata > Actinopteri > Esociformes > Umbridae > Umbra > Umbra pygmaea. The sequence goes on from JACXGM010033787.1 coordinate 3,472, forward strand.
CTCGGAAACCTGATTGCATAGCAGAGCGTGTGCTGTTGGAATCGAAATATTTGACAATCTGATTCTTTATATGGCTTTTGAAGACTTTAGATACACAGGGCAGGATGGATAAGGGTCTATAACTGTTAGGGTCGAGAGTGTCCCCCCCTTTGAAAAGAGGGATGATTGCAGCTGTTTTCCAGTCTTTCGGGATCTCTGAGGATACGAGAGGTTAAACAGGATAGTAATGGGAGCTGAAATGATTGCTGCAGAGAGCTTTAGGAATGATGATTAGCCCGGTGAAATGCATGAACAGCCATACCAAAATACTTATTAAAATGATCAACTATGGCAGTTTTGATTGTGGTGCTAGTGTTGCCTAGTCGTAGAGCAGAAGGCAGCTGGGAGGAGGAGTTCTTATTCTCCATGGTCTTAACCGTGTGCCAGAACCTTTTGGAATTGGTGCTACAGTTTGCAAATTTTTGTTTAAAAAAGCTAGTTTTGGCATATATTCCAAGTATATTGGTTCCTTACTTCCCTGAAGAGCTGGATGTCGTACAGATTTTTTGAGGCTAAAGTGGTGCACCATAGGGTGTTTTTGTGTTGGGCTAGGATGGTCAGATCTAGAGTAAATCAAGGGCTATATCTACTTTTAGTTCTAAACTTTTTGAGTGGAGCATGTTTGTTTAAGACAGAGAGGAAGGTGTATTATAAAGAATGTCCAGGCATCCTCGGCTGTTGGGATAAGGTCAATATCCATCCAGGGTATCTGGCCTAGGTCAACTAGAAAGGCCTGTTCACTAAAGTGTTTCAGAGAGCGTTTTACGGTCATGAGCGGAGGTAGTTTGACTACAGACTACGAACGCACGCAATGAGGCAGTGATCACTGAGGTCCTGGTTGAAAACAGCAGGGGTGTATTTAGAGGGCATGTTAGTTAAAATAATATCAATAAGGGTTCCATTATTCATATTATTTAAGTAGTATCTGGTAGGCTTATTAACAATTTTTAAAACTAGAGGTTCAAACTGTTTGGGGAGAGACTTTGAAAGAATTACCGAGCACTATAGGGTATCCTTACAGAACATGGCCACACCCCCTCCTTTTGTGGTTCTATCTTGACGGAAGATATTATTGTTTGGGATGGTTATTTCTGAATTGTTGATAGATTTTTTGAGCCAAGTTTCAGAAACGGCTAGGATGTTTGAGTTAGCTGAGTGTGCTAGAGCACTGAATAAGTCTATTTTAGGAAGTAGGCTCCTTATATTTACATGCATAAAACTAAGGCTTTTACGGTTGCAGAAATCATTATATGGTAATACCTGAAGGGTTGGGATAATAGAAGGGGCTAGTGGACCTGGGTTTGACTCATCCCCTAAGGAGCAGAGCAGGAATAGGATGAGCGATCTGGAAATGTCTTTAAAATCTGGTCGTTTAGTGCAGTTGGGGAGGTGAAAAAGCTGCGAGTATGTTGGGGCATAATACAGTATATTTAGAGCATTGAGAGCAGACAGAGAAATTGTCGGCATATTGACCTGTGGTGGTGATCCGAGGCATTGAGTAATGATAAAGGAGGTTACTTCACTGGAGAGGCCAGGTGAGTCAGACAATGTAGCAGAGGATGTTGGGGGAGGAACCATGAGATTTTCTGGGGAATGGTGAATAAAACCTCTAGATTGAAAAAAAGCTATAACGGTTAACAGAAACAGCAGAAAGTGAGCCATAACGACAAAAGACAATATAAATATAAAAACAAGAATATATGCAATAAGCAGTCACGGGTAGAGGCAGGAATTGGAGTTAGTTAGTGAGTGAATTGCGTATGTGCGCATAGTGCGAGAGATCCAAACAGAGGCCTAGCAGATAGCAAGCTAGCAGTGGTACCATGCTATGAATGATGACCTAGCAATGAGCAGTATAGCTGAATTGTAAATGGTCCATTGATCAAAGTGGGACCAGAATCGGGTGTTCGAGAGAGTTATATAATGTATTCCAGGGAGTTGGTTGAAGAAATCAGGGCATGGGTCAATTTTCTAGAGACTGGGCAGGGATGCTCTGCAAAGCGAGTGTTGACGGCAAATGCTAGCGGCCCAGGAAGTGGTAGACTAGGGCGCCGGCAAATGGACAGCCATGGTTGGAGACAGGCTGCGTCGGACGGGCACAACTCCAGGGCATCAGTGTTGGAATTCCTTGGATGATGAGGTAGGTCGATCTCAGTTCTGTGTTGATTGAAGATGCTCTGTATTGTTGGTATTGGCTCAGCTTAATATGTAGCTTAGCCAATGTAGGCTAGCCGGCAGCAGCTAGTTGTAATGATCCGAGTGATTGATGTTAGCACAGCTAAATATGGGTCTGGCCGATGTATATGGAGATAGATTTGCTTCAAAAATATTGTAAATGCGCTGACTACAAGTGACAAATACATTCTACAATTTATAAACAGAGAACACAATGCACAAATAAACGTAAGATCCACAAACAAGTGTCTAATGATCTACAAATGTAAAACCCAATCCACAAATATAAATCACTATCCACAAATAAATGTCTCATGATCTACAAATATGAAACACAATTCACAAACATAATTCACTATCTGTAAAAAATGTACTTTTTTCTTTCCCCTCATTACAAACATTTTTTTTCATAGAACTTTCAATGGTCTCATTTTCTCAAAATATTCTCTTAACATTTCCATTACTCTCCGCATAATGGGCAGAATGTAACTGTGTGCTTTCTGCAGATGAAATTCTTGCATTTCACACGAGGTGCTTGTTTTACTATCCTCTCAGGGGTGACAGACCTGGCATCTTTTCTGTTTCTTTACAGGTGTATCCACTTGACGAATTGCACACTGGTTGAATGACAGCTGCAGCTGCTGGGGATCGAGCTGGCCGGGCTCACCTCTGAAACTTGGGAGTGACAAGTGCTTTGCCAAGCTCTTCCAGGAAAAGCTGACGTTTGTACAATTTTCTGGCATTCCATTGCTGGTTGATTTCAGTCCACCGGACATAAGCATTGTAAGCAGACACATCCACAATGTTGTAAAAAATCACCAAGAGCCAACGTGCAGTCTTGCGCTGGCAGCTGTATGTTGCTGTGACTTTGTCCAGATTTTCAACTCCTCCTTTGTTGGAGTTGTAGTCCAGGATAATTTGTGGCTTCTTGTCGTCTCTTGTGCTCAGAGATGTGCAATTGTGCATTGTGCTCATTACAAGAACATTCTTGTTTTTCTTTGTGCAGTATGAAACAACTGCTGCATTCTTAGTGAAAAGAAATGTTGAGGAATGTAGAGGTCTGCCTTGCATCTTCAGAAATTCACTGGGAACTCCTGGCTTATTTCTTCTGACTGTTCATACCATGGCAGCTTTCTCTTCTGAAGTTCAACTCCAAGGCGGTAGGATGTGAAGAAGTTGTCACAGGTGATGTTATGACCATGCAGCCCTTCACTCAACTCCAGCACCACACGCATCCCCTGATTCTTCTCAGATGCTCCTCCAAGGAGCTTTCTGGTGTACACTTGCATATTCCATGCATAGCTAGATGTAGCATCACAGGCTGCCCATATTTTGATACCATACTTGGCAGGCTTGTTGGACATTTATTGTCGGAAGGGACACCGTCCCCTGAATGGAACAAGGCTTTGGTATACAGTGACATGGGGACCAGGATTGTACTAGACAGGTCGAATTTCATCCCATTTATCCCATACATCTCTGATCGCAGGAAGTTTGTCTCTTTCATGTCGACCAGCTCTGGTGTCGCGGTTGTCAAACCGGATCACCCGAGATATCATATGAAATGACTCCAGAGACATGGTCGCTCGAAAGATTGGCCTTCCACTCTCTTCATTCCACAGACTGGCAGTTGCTTCTCTCTTTGACTTGTACAATCCAGCTAATACCAGGATTCCAATGTATGGATGCAAGTCAATCTGATCCAGTGGCTTCCATTTTTCTTGAAATACACATCTCTCCTCCAATTTGGTCATGTCCTGTATGATCCCCTCTATTGGTAGGGATATAAAGAGATTAAATGCTGATTGAATATCACTAACTCGTGTGGCTGAAAATCTTGTAGGGCCTGGAGTCATTTTGATGACATTGGAAGATGACAGTCTGCCTTGGCTTTGGTGTGGTGATGATGAACATTTTATGTTACCATCTTTAGATGTCCATGTCCCCTCTGTTGAGTATGATTGCTGCCCATTGTTTTCAGCTGATGGAAAGACTACGGCAGAGTGGTCCTCTGAATCCTCTTCATCCGCTTCATCATAGGAAAATTCACAATCTGGATCGTCAATAGCATTTTCCTCGGTCTCTGAAAGATCCTCTGACTCTGAAACCTCTTCCTCTACATCACTATTACCATCAAAAATCTGTGCTAATACTTCTTCAGTTATAAATCTTCTGGAGCTAATTTTGTAGCATGTGTGTCAGAGAGGTGGCATTACAACAGTAAAGAGGACAAGTGTAACAAAGCTCCTCCTCCTTTACACACCTGGTTCTAAATGGGTGTTGAATGCCAGTCAAATTGTAAATAAATGCAATCGAAATAAAGGGCTTCAAAGAGAGATGTTTATTTTGGGTCTTAACAACTAACTACCCACATCAAAGTCTCTGGGTCAAAATGACCCACAACATCATCTTTGTATACAAACTCTCAACAGACATTCCACTACACATCAGTGTGTCCAGATTTAACAAACAAGTTCATGACCCAAAATGAGGAAATGTCATAGAATTTCATGATGAAAAAGACTGGTTAACTGGTATTTTGATCAACACAAAAACTGAAATGGGTCAAATTGACCCTTAACATAATACAAGGGTTAAGTTAGAGCATCTGGTATATGATGAATTTGTAATGTAGGGTAGTTCTGCCCCACTTATAATTTAGACAATATTCATAACCCAAAATATTGCCATGACACCAAGAGTGTAAGGGCAACAGGGGTTGATTTGGAGTGGGCATTACACATAATCCTCTTCTGTTAAAAGTGTTGTCTTTAGCTACACACTGTTATTAAATTAATCTCCCTTAACCATAGTTGTATCGCATTTGTTCACATGGAAATGTTTTCAGTGGCTCAAGGAGCATCTTGTCATGAACCAGAGGCTGTTGAGACACAACAGATCCAGAGACAGCAAAAGCCAAAGGATGGTGAATAATAAAGCTGTCATGGCATCTCATCAGTAGGTTATTGCTTTAGGAATGCAGGGAAATAGAACAGAGGATTCCTCTTTGCCATTGGCAAAGAACAACATGGTCCCTAAGCTAAGGACATCCCTTTAAAAGATCCCCTAGCTTAACATGACAAGCATAAAATAAATGTTTGTCTATGGGACACATTAAATATGACAGTTTACTGTCTTGAATAGAATTGTCACCTCTGGCTTTTAATAGGAACCTTTAGGTACACATTGATATTTCAACACTAATAATGTATACTCATAGACATTTTATTTTTAACAATGCAATAATGCATCAGACCCTGCACGGATTTACTCCGGTCTGAATAGTATCAAGCTGACATGCAGATCACATACTGTACATTGTGTTTCATTATCATTATAGCATTCTTGATAACGGTGAGAGAAAAAAACAGAGAACATGTTGTTTATCACCTTATTCTTCAATTCATGAATAAAATTAACCTTTAATAATTGAGGGAAAATTGTTCAAAGAAAAAACTGATTTGTAATCAAGAAGTACTTACATTTTTTTCAAACACCTGTGTCACAATTATTGGCTCTCCTAGATTTTGAGAGATACTTTTCCATTAATATACAAGGTCAAAGAGTTGAATTCATAATTCGATTTACATTTTCTTTATTAGGTATTTATAATTTAAATGTAAGTATTTTACAGGAGAGAAATAAGCTTTCTGTGTTTATTGAAATGTTCAGGGATCTTTTATTTCAATTGGTGCAACATGGGACAAACACTTTGTCGATTTTATTTTATGTTCAGTATTTGCAGTTGCGAGAAGAAGTATGAACTCTTATGAATTGCCTTCACACCTATAAAAAAGGCTGCTAAAATTTAGTCTAATCTCGATCAAAGTCTAAGCAATACAGAAACACAATATAATTTGACAAAACAATAATTGTGTACTTTCACATCTCTTTATTAATCACATTTGTCAAACATAAACAGCAATGTATTGCAAAAAATAAAGTTGTAATGATACAATCTCCAAAGAGCATAGCCTTGAAACATGGATTGAGAATAAAATCAGGTGTACTGATAGTTATGATTACATTCAGAGGTGCTGTTTAATATAAATCACAACAGGGTTTGGGAGAAACTTTGGTTTTCAACAATGTCTACTCCTCAAAGCATAGATCTGTTAAAGTGAAATTTTGCCCATTCAAAATAAAATTCAGAAGATCTCAGGAAAAGAATCCATAGGCCAAGAAAAGCCTGAAGCATGTCATGGCCAAATTCCCAACCAGGCCTCACTTCAATCATGGCCACCTAATAATCCCCCTCCTTCCTAATAGGCATATATAACTACTCACCTCTCCACCTGATAGCTGATGTGTGGTGAGCGTTCTGGTGCAAAATGGCTGCGTGCATCACCCAAGTGGGTGCTACACATTGGTGGAGGATGAGGTGGGCTTTCCCCCTCACTGTGTAAAGCGCTTTGTGTTCCTTGGAAGAAAAGCACTATATAAGTTGAATGCATTATTATTATTATTGAAGCATTTCTAAAGACTTCCTCTGATCTTCATCTGAGTCACAAGAATAGACAGTCTAGTTAAAATAATAACACAAACTTTTTTTTTTCAACTTTATGTAACCAGGTAGCCAGATTGAGAACAACTTCTCATTTGCAATCGCGACCTGGCAAAGACACAGAGTTACACATGAAGTCATCCAAAGTTTTAACAAAATTTTCACTGTTCATCCATCATGGCAGTCTTCATGGGTTACTGAGGCTTTTTCTGTGTGGTTTGTCTAGTTGGTAGGTAAGCATGTTCTATATGTGAAGTGTGCAAAGTTATAGCATTTTCTACCTGGGACATTTTGTGATTTTCACTACCTTCCTATACCCAAATTTCACTGGTTGCTCTGGTGGGGAGGCAGCAGGTGACTCAGCAGACTTTGGTGGAGAGGCAGCAGGCGACTCAACAGACTCTGGTGGCAAGGTAGTAGGCGACTAAGCAGACTCTGGGGAGAGGCAGTAGTTGAATAAGCAGACTCTGGGGAGAGGCAGTAGGCAACTCAGCAGACTCTGGGGAGAGGCAGTAGGTGACTAAGCGACTCTGGTGGCAAGGTCTAAATTTGGGTTCAATGGCAGCATGACCATGGTCAGCTATGTTGGAAAAAGGAAAATGCTGTTCTGCTCCTCAGCACAATGCACCACAGCAAAACAGTGGATGAAAACACCTGGAAGAAAAAAACAGAAGCGATCTACTTCTACAACCAGATGAAAGGAGGTGTAGATATTGTGGACCAGATGGTTGGCACCTACACCTGTAAACGACAAACGCAGAGGTGGCCCATGCTGCTGTGGTACAACGTGATTGATATTGCCACCCTGAATGCCTACTCCTTTTTCAAGGCTCACCACCCTGAACTCTAAGCAGGTATTATTAACACCTGGCTGCACTTTCTTACAGAGCTCTCAAATGAGCTTGTGATGCCTTATATGAGAAGTTGCATGGAAGGTGACCCATGCCTTCCAATCTACATCACTGCAGCATTGGAAAGGTGTGGGATGACAAAAGATGCAATCCAGCCACAGAAGGGAAACAGACAGGTTGAACAGAAGAGAAAGGTGTGTAAGATGTTCCCAGGAAACCATGACTGCAAAGCCAGCAATAGTTGTTAGAAATGCAGTGACCCTGTGTGCAGTGCTCACAGCCAGAAAATGGTACTTTGTAACAGCTGCTCGCAGTGAGAAGAGAGGAGACAGCATGTGTTTATATGTGTGTGTACGTGCTACAGAGGGACACACAAACACTGAAAGTTAATGTTTTGATAGCTGTATTGATAGCAAGTTTGGGTTCAAATGAAAATTGATAAGAAATCCATCTTTGTCCACTTATCCGGGGTCGGGTCGCGGGGGCAGCAGCTCCAGTGACACGCACTCTTATCCAATGATAGTGTTATTTGAGACAATATTCAAATTAAAATGCAATACTCCAATTGCATTTAAATGTTCACATAATCATATGGGCATTCTATGACAATATTAAAATTCAAATGGAATAACCGTTTGACATTTCATTTTCAAAGACATAACCCGCATTACAAAGGACTATATTCAAATGAGAATGCAATTTCAGAAATGCATTATCATTTTCAAAATATGTAAGTGTTATTTAAGACAATATTCAAATTAAAATGCAATAATCCAATTGCATTTTAATTTTCACATAATCATATGGGCATTCTATGACAATATTACAATTCAAATGGAATAACCATTTGCCATTTCATTTTCAAAGACATACCACGCTTTACAAAGGACTATATTCAAATGTTAATGAAAATGTGAAAATTGAAATCCAATATAAACAATGTAGTCTAATTTCCCATTTATGCAAGCATTATTTAAGTCTCAATTAAAATTTAAATGCACTTTCTAACTATTTGAAAAAAGAAATGAAAACAGCATTTGACATTTCATTTTCAAAGACTCGGATGTGCTGTGCAGTGGACAATATTAAAATGCATTAAGCTAAACAGCGCCCCCGGTGAATTGCATTTTAA
>JACXGM010033788.1:0-11956 GCA_016801145.1 Umbra pygmaea
TGCTGAAGAGTAAAACAGTATAGTATTATGTAGAGGAGTGCTGAAGAGTAAAACAGTATAGTATTATGTAGAGGAGTGCTGAAGAGTTAAACAGTATAGTATTATGTAGAAGAGTGCTGAAGAGTTAAACAGTATAGTATTATGTAGAGGAGTGCTGAAGGGTTAAACAGTATAGTATTATGTAGAAGAGTGCTGAAGGGTTAAACAGTATAGTATTATGTAGAGGAGTGCGGAAGAGTTAAACAGTATAGTATTATGTAGAGGAGTGCTGAAGAGTTAAACAGTATAGTATTATGTAGAGGAGTGCTGAAGAGTTAAACAGTATAGTATTATGTAGAGGAGTGTTGAAGAGTTAAACAGTATAGTATTATGTAGAGGAGTGCTGAAGAGTTAAACAGTATTGTGTTATGTAGAGGAATGCTGAAGAGTAAAACAGTATAGTATTATGTAGAGGAGTGCTGAAGAGTTAAACAGTAATGTGTTATGTAGAGAGCTGATGAGTGAAACAGTTGTTTATTATGTAGTGCTGAGCATTGAAACAAGATTATATTATGTACAGGGGTTCTAAGCAGTGAAATTATTGTATTATGTAGAGGGGTGCTACTGTACGTTTCTGCTCATTCATCCTATATTAAACAGTACTGTATTACTGCTCAGTTATCCTATATTAAACAGTACTGTTTTATTGCTAAGTTATCCTATATTAAAAAGGACTGTATCACTGCTCAGTTATCCTATATTAAACTGTACTGTGTTATTGGTAAGTTAACCTATATTAAACACTATTGTATTACTGCTTATTTATCCTATATTAAACACTATTGTATTACTGCTTATTTATCCTATATTTAACAGTACTGTATTACTGCTCAGTTATCCTATAATAAACAGTACTGTATTACTGCTCAGTTATCCTATATTACTGCTCAGTTATCCTATATCAAACAGTACTGTATTACTGCTCAGTTATCCTATATTAAACTGTACTGTGTTACTGCTCAGTTATCCTATATTAAACTGTACTGTATTACTGCTCAGTTATCCTATATTAAACTGTACTGTGTTACTGCTCAGTTATCCTATATTAAACTGTACTGTGTTACTGCTCAGTTATCCTATATTAAACTGTACTGTGTTACTGCTCAGTTATCCTATATTAAACTGTACTGTATTCCTGCTCAGTTATCCTATATTAAACTGTACTGTGTTACTGCTCAGTTATCCTATATTAAACTGTACTGTGTTACTGCTCAGTTATCCTATATTAAACTGTACTGTGTTACTGCTCAGCAAACCAGTACATTAGAGGAGTGGTGGGAATGTAACGCCACAGAGACACACTGACACTTCCAAGAGCCAAGCTGTGTTCAATCACATACTAGCTTGCTGATACTTCCTCTCATCTCTGCTTCACAGGAGTACTGTTTGTGTGTGTGTTTGCGTGCACACACGTGTGTGATGTGTGTACGTGCATGTTGGTTTCTGATTGTTCTTGAGGGGGATATTTTTAGCTTTCATATTTAGAGCAGAGGATGTGAAAATCATGGCGTTTAAAAATACAAACACACGTCTGTGTTCACAAAGCAGCACAGTACATCAGAGACACGACAAGAAACAGGACACAAAGACAGCCAGCAGAGGAGAGAGAGATGCAGGACATCCATATTCATGGCTGCTGCCCGTCATTATAATAGATAACAATAATGCTTTAGATTGGGGAGCCATAATTAAAGCAATCAGCAACTTGCACAATATAACTGGAGGGAGAGAGAGAGAGGAGTTGCCAGGGAGAAACTGGTAGATCGTATTATCGTTTTTAATGCGGAAAATCTACTAGATTCCATTAAAAATTTCAGTTGGCATTAGACACGACCAATAGAAAATACATTAGCCTAACTAAACTTACTGACCGTTTCAATGACAGGCTGGCTGGCTGACTGATTTGTGTAGAATGAGTGTGTATACAGTATACTACCCTTATATCAAAAATCGAGACTCATCAGACCAGGCAATGTTTTTCCGATCTTATATTGTCCAATTTGACATAACGTGATTGTAATGAGGGGTTGTTTGAGTTACTGTTGCCTTTCTATCAACTTGAAACAGTCTGGGAATTCTCCTCTGACCTCAGAGAACTGCCACTCCCTGGATATTTTCTATTTTTTGGACCATTCTCTGTAAAGGCTAGAGATGGTTGTGTGGGAAAATCCCAGTAGATCAGCACTTTGTGAAATACTCAAAGCACCCGCCTGGCACCAACAACCATGCCATGTTCAAAGTTTCTTAAACACCTTACTTCCTAGTTCTGATGGTTTGAATTTCAGCACACCATCTTCACCATGACTACATGCCTAAATGCACTCACTTGCTGCCATGTGATTGGCTGATTAGATATTTGTGTTAACAGGCATTTGAACAGGGGATGAGCTAGCTTAAGTCACATACATTGGCAAGAGAAAGTATGTAAACCCTTTAGATTGTTGTCCTGATACATCACCCAACTTCTGTTGAGCTTCAATTGAACAGATGGCCTTAGTATATTCTCCTACAAAATGTCTTGACATACTTGGGAAATTGTTTCTCCATCTACAGTATGAGAAAAGCATCCCCAAACCACGATGCCTCCTTTACTATACTTTATAGTTGGGATGTGTTTTTGAAGCTGTTGTGCTATGCTTTTATTTCTCTACACAGTGTTGTGTGTTTCTTCCAAACATCTCAAATTTGGTTTAATATGTTAAAAAAATATGTTCTGAGTAGCCCTGTGGAACATTAAGGTGCCCTTTTGCAAACGTCAGACATGTTTTTTGGACAGCAGTTGCGTACACAGTGGTTTCCTCCCATGAACTCCATTCTTGTTAAATATTTTACCTACAGTACATCTGGAAAGTATTCACAGCGCTTCACCTTTTTCAAGTTCATTATTTCCCTCAAAATTCTACAAACAATACCCCATAATAACAATGTGAAAGAAGTGTGTGTGAAATCTTAGCAAATTTATTGAAAATAAAAAATGAATATTCACACTTCACATCCTGGATGCATCCTGTTTCCACTGATCATCCTTGAAATGTTTCCACAACCTGATTGGAGTCCACCTGTGGTAAAGTCAATTGATTGGACATTAACAGTGCATAAGATTTAAAACAGACATCTTTCACATTGTCATTATGGGGTATTGTTTGTAGAATTTTTTTTAGGGAAATATTGAAATTAATCAAATTTGGAATAAGGGTGTAATATAACAAGATGTGGAAAAAATGAAGCACTGTGAATACAGTACTTTCCGGATGCACTGTATCATAGACCCATCAACAGACATTTTAGCATGTTCTACAGTTCTTAACCTCATTGAGCACTCTGCACTGTGCTCTCGCAGTCATTTTTGCAGGATGGTCACTCCTAGGGAAGTACTGTAGCAAACGTGCTGACTAACAATGCTAATATATTACCATTAAATGGTGAACATCAAGACTTTTAGATATCATTTTGTAACCATTTTCAGCTTTATGCAAGTCAAAAATACTTTTTAAAGCCAAATAAATACAAAATAATAACATACTAAAAGAAAATAACTGGCTTGAGAATTAGGTTTAGGGTATGACTTTACATTTAAGTTAATTGTTTTCTTTAAGGATAAAGAGTAAGAGTCAAGTTAAGTTTCGGCATAAAGGTTAGGTTGGGCCCATCTGAACCCAGCCCAGCCTAGCCAGATCAAGCTTTCCGCCATCTCTCCTCTTTCTATTTAACTTGGCCTTTAAAGTGGAACCTACACCGTTTTTAGTGAAAAAGCTAAAAAACAATAGTAATGTGTAAAACATAAAACATCTTTCTGCTCCAGAATGAGCTTTACATTAGGTTTTAAAGAGGCTCCATTACACTCAGAATCTCATGTGGTAGAGGAAGGCATTGTTTGCAGAATGAACTGAGGCAGTTAGAATTTTGGAGAATTATGTGGAGTCATGCTTTTGTGAAAAGTCTATGAAAGTATGGAACCAATTACCATTTGCATGTGATCGCTTGTCAGAAAATGTTATTATCAAGGGCACCATGGTATTTTTGGAAAAATTTCTGGATTTTAACATATTCTAATACAATTTCTTGACCTTAAAATGCTGTCAGTTCCACTTTAATAATTGATATTATAATAACTGGTTGCTTAATAAATGGTCCATTAGTCCAGGTCTGTTTTCCTACAATTTAGATCAGACTGTCTCTTTCTATTATGTACACTACAGACAGACAGGCAGACAGGCAGACAGGCAGACAGGCAGACAGGCAGACAGGCAGACAGGCAGACAGGCAGACAGGCAGACAGGCAGACAGGCAGGCAGGCAGGCAGGCAGGCAGGCAGGGGGGTAGTCTGTCAGATGGACAAACAGGGCTCAGATCACAGAGACCCTACAGGTCCACATGTCTACCGGCTAATTCTGTCATTACAATAACCTGGACACCAAAACACTGTGTCTACATGAGCAAGAGAAACATACTGTAGTATTTACTGAAACTGTCCTGTGAGACAGACGTTGGAAGCCTTGTTGAAGACGGTTCCAACAATAGCACTGTTGGCAGCCTCATCACTGATTGTCCAACATTTCTGTGTGCATCTGTGTATTTTTCAAAACTGCGCTGAAACATTTAGTGGCATTTCTAATAGATGTTGTGGTAAACGAGCCCCCTGGGGTAGGCAGTGCTAAATACTAGCCTTTCCAGCATGATTAAGACTGTCCCAACCATTCCAAAAACACCTCTCATTTGCATTTGAATCACAAAAGTACAGACAAACATAAATGAGAAAAACACGGTGAGGCATTCCAGTCACGCAATTAGCAAGTGTCAGTCAGCAGAGAGGTGAAAAACATACAAAAGTAGAAACACAATTCCACAGACTGACAAAAAAAATCGAACTAAATTTTTTTTATTTTTGTCTTTTTCTTTTTTTCTAAACTCATCAAGCTTAAGTGCTTGTAGCGGGCAGCCAATGGAAGCACAGTGCTGGTTACCGTGGTGCTGGGGCCTAGCGATATGCGGGGACATTTAGAGGACTCTGATAAACTATGCCATTTAAAAGGTTATGACAATTAAAGCAGCTCCCGCAAATTACAGTGGCCAGACCTTTACCACGGATGGGTCCCTCTTATCGGCTGGCACCCAGCTCCAGAGCTCTGCCGTATGCCCTCTATTTCTGTTGCCCTCCATCCCTCCCACTCCCTCTCGCTATCAGGCCCCCTCCCAATCAGAGCAGCGCTTTTATTATCCAGTTAATTAACAGAGTTCTTTGCTAATATTCAAATGCTGACCAATTAATGACATTGAACTTTGAATGGCCCTGCCCCCCCCCCACTCCCTACTCACCTCCCCCTGTCCTGCTGACCCCCCCACCACCCTCACCCCTCCCCTCCGGGCTGTCTTTGCTGTGGCATCGTCGGAGTGAGGGGCAGTGCTCAGGGAGGTGTGCTATCGACAGGCACTGATTAAAACGCCAGTGTTGGGCAGGCGGGCGGCAAGAGCGGGAGTAGCGATAAAGGCGGGTAGCCAGCGAATGTGACAGTGTTTTAATTAACCTTGTGTCATTAACAGGAGAGATGGACGACAGGAAAGAGGGAGAGACAGGAACAGAGGAAAGTGTAGCCGAGCACAGCACAGCAGACGGGGGGCACTTCCAACTACTGCGGCCCTCTGAGAGAATACAGGAAGTAGTCGTGAGTAACACAGGAAACAGCCTTGGAGATCAAACTGACAGAGGATCAGACCAAGACCATACATTTATGGTTGGGGAATTCTTTGTGTGTTACTCATCTAAAACTACAAGAAAGTGACACAGCTCAAGGTCTAACCAATCGATGGCCCTGCCTGGCAACCGCCTGAACAACATGAAGGTGTCCTGTCACGCTCTGCCTACTTCCGTTAGATAAGGCACCACCATGTTGAAGAAAGCTGGAAATGGATGTTACAGCTACTACAAACAACAAAGTTAGCTACTAGGATCATTGGTTGTGTAATAGGGTGCTGCCAACAAAACTCCATATTACATTTTTTTATAAATAAAATTGTAAAGTAAATCCATTTATTTTATATTTTTGTCCGATCCTAATGATGATCATATATTTCAACAATGTGTAATTAGGTTTTACACTTCTGTTTCTCTAGATCAGGGGTGTCAAACCAGATCCGCAAGGGGGCCTAGTGTCTGCAGGTTTTCGCTTTTACCTTGTACCTGAATGATTGATTGTCACTAATTGGTTAGGATCTCGCCTCACCTGGCAGTCTACGTCTTAATTGGGCTCTAATTGAATGGAAAGACCAAAAACCAGCATACACTCGGCCCTCCGTGGAACCGGTTTGACACCTGTGCTCTAGATGGTTGGTCAAAGGGGCCTTATTACTCAAGGGCCACAGGACCAGGGGCGCCACCAAGGGGCGGCCTGCCCGTGAAAATCGCTGAACCCCCACAATGGCCCCCCATCTTCAAAAAAATAAAACCAACAGAGACCCATGTATCTTTTCCTGCTGAGCCATGTATTACAAGATTAAAAACATATACAAAAAATATAGAATATATGATAACTGTACTGGTATTAGTTTATGCACATCAGATAATAAATAACATTAACTGTAAAATAAGAAACCAAAGTATATCTGTATGCAATTCCTTAAAGGACCACTCCAGAGTAAATAAAAATATTTAATATAGTATTTAAAAAGGTTACCGTAGAGTGATTTATGTCATATACACTGCTTTTTTGGCAATGTTTTTTTTCAAAAACAGACCAGAGTACAGTTCAGGCATTTCTGTTTCACTTGACATACCACAAGGTCCAGAATTCAATGTGAACTTTGCGCCTGTGCCCTGCGAGTCACTTCAGTGACGTTGAATCTAGCGTAAGAACCTTAGCTTACTAGCTAGTAATAATAAACTGTAACTTGTAACCTTTACATCGGGTCACAGTATTGTCCCCGAGCTATATGCCCTATGTCGCCTCATTAGGTACAGATATAACCAGATTCTGTCACAGACAATTTTGAAAATGAAGTTGCAAATTACAAGTCAATCTCACACAGTATTATGCACAAATAACGCAAAGCTAGCTAGTTAGTTACTGCCACATCAACCCGTGACAAATACAGCTAGGATGTTACCTCGAGAGCTACTCTACAGTCGAGTGATTGTCTTTGAGCTAAGGTAGTGAGCTGCAGTACTGTACCTTGACTAGTTCCTCCAAGTATTTACACAGTATTTACTCTAACTCGAGTTTCGGTCATTATTCCCTAAGAAGTCGACCGACACCTATACATCATGCCTAGCTCAAAATAGAAAAGAGCAATAATGTATCCCTGTTCCACTCTTTACAACAAAACACTTTCTGTCAGGTTCTCATTGAGATCTGGACGAGTGACACTTCCATAACAGCGGCTGCATTTCATCCTCACTGTATACTAGCTCAAACATCTATGGTTGGATATTATCAATAACACTTGATCAAAGTTGAAATCATTTAGTTCCTCGGGTTTTTCATCCATTGTAGAAAAAAGCTACGTATTCTACGGATGAATGTATTCTCAAACTAACTACAAAGTTTTATTATCCAATCAATTCAATTCAAAGTCAACTAAGCCCCTCCCCTGAATCTTTCTGTATAGTAATCTAGCTCAGAACGCATTGAGGTGTTTGTGGTGACTAATGTCAGACATCTGAGCGGCACAACAACTTTGAGGTGTTTAGGGGTCTGGAGTGTCCCTTTTTAACTCTCATATTGACATTGTTTTCAACTAGTCTATATATAACAACAGCAAAATTCTGTTGGCTTTTAATTTTGGTGTGCTACCCCAAGATTATCAGTGACCCCATCTGGCCACCCCTATGAAATTGTCTGGGGGCACCACTGCACAGGACACATGCTCTAAAGCCAAGACCTCTAGACCCCTCACAATGATCAGTATTGGAATATTGTTTCTTATGGGAAGTAAGGAGACCCCAAACCAAAGCTCACATACTGCCCCAAAAGAAAGAAATTTAACTGTGATTTCAAGTCTAATGGCCATATGTCTAGAATAGCAAGGTGTCACTAGCAATAATATCAGAATTTGCAAACTGCATGTGGCTCTCGGAAATATAATTGGTGAATATAGGAGCCCCACGCAAACTGCTCGTAATATTTGGGGGTCCTTGGAATAATAATGTTTGAATACCCCCGATCTAGGACGATAAGAGAAGAGCAGCTGGAGAAGGAAAGGTCTGCTGGAAAGTTTGCCCAGTTGAACACTCTCTTATACACACATAAAGAGAAAAACCTAGTTAGTGAGTGAGGCAGAAGAACATGTCAGTGTTTCGTCTTATCAAAGCTGTACAACAGAGAAAAATATCAGTTGGTGAAAGACAGCAGAGAGCAGCGAGGAGAAGGGTTAGCAACACATCAGACGGAGTAACTCAGCTATTATGACTTCTCAGAGCGCTTCATTAATTGCTTGAGTCTAACAAAGACCTGTGGTTTTCATCCCACTTCATCAAGACAGACATATTTCTGAAATGTTTTTAAGCATCAGCTTTGATGGGTCAGATTCAGAACGACTTTTTAACTTTCAACAATCATCAGGGTCATGGAACACACTCCAATAAATTGAGTGATTTATTTTCTGCGATACAAAAAGGAGGATATTTAGGGTTTTACAGTAAATATGATGTCAGTAAAGCTGCAATCACTCAATCTAGTAAAGGCGGTACTTTCAGCTGGATGGAAGGATGTAGAGTGAAGAGAGTAACCAGCCAATCAGACAAGTAGGAACTTACCCTGTCTGGTAACAAGAGGTCATGAGTGAGGGCTCACAAATGCGATGACATCCTAATCTCTCACACAATGCTATCTATTCCTGGAGTTTCACTGATCACCAAAGAATGCTGTGAAAAGGTCGAATGGTGACCTTTCTTTATGATTGGGAGTTGAAATGAGACATGGATTTTACACAACCACAATAACACAGGGTTCCAGGGGAGCTTGGTTACTATGCTCTCTCTCCTGTAAATCACATACACATTAGGGTTGGGGGTCAATTCTGGATTGAGTTGCGAATTGCACTTTATTTCCAATTCAATTCTTAAATGTCATCCTACAAATGTAAACGCCTTGAGGATATAGAGGATCTGGAAGAATACTTTTTTATTCTCTGAATTGCAACCAACTCTCCTTACTTCCTGGTATACAATTTAATGAATTTGGCCATTTGGTCATTCTTAATTGCCACATGTTCCAGTGGGCATGGGAGATTAGAAAATCGTGAAATGCATTGTCCAAATCATTCATGGGCGCAATGCTTGGCGATGGATCCGAAAAGATTGTGTATGGATGTGTAATGGTTTAAGATCCCTTCCAATGTGTTCTAATAAAAATAGGTTTGATAAAAAAGTGTCAGTGCCACTTTTTTTAGAATTTCACCATAGATGCCAGGAACTGTTTTGGGGGCTTGCCCCTTACAACTGGAATGTTCAAGTTGTTTTACTCATATTTCTCTCTGCTTATTTGTGGACATTAGTTGTTTCGTGCAGCATTTGTTGCAGGGGTTTATATGGTAATTAAACTAAAGTTGAATCTTTCCGGCAGTTATTACAAATTACTTCCGGGTCCCGATATTTACATTCAGGTCCGGAGCGAATGGAATGGTGTGCAACGCACCAAGCCCAGTGTGTGACACACCAAACCCAGTGTGCGATATCTTATTATGTTGGTGTGGTTACATAACACATACTTATGTCATACATAAATATCTGTTATGTCATTTTATATTTATTAAAATCTCAATGTGGCGTTTTCTGTCTGAACTGTATTAATTTTAAAGAAAGCATTTGGTCAGACCCTGCAGTGTGGAAAGGAACTGTATAACATCTCATGAACATTTTTAACACTGTTGTGACATGTTATGAGTTAAAATCAGGAATGTACTTTTGATATTCTATGATCAAATATTTGTCAAATGAAAAAGATGTTCACGTCACATATATCAGTCAAATTCAGTGTTTTAATTCCAAAAATACTGTTTCAAACAGGCGACTGCTAGTCTGTCAAAGAGGGGAAGATCATTTCCCCACCTTTGACCAAACAACAAATCTATGAAATGGTTTCATCAAGAGGCATGGCCAGCAGTACATTTTCTTTGTCACAGCACTTCCAGTCAGCCAGCTAACTTTGTCATACCAGGAGAGCTGAAAAGCAGCAGTTTGTCTTTTGACTACACTTGCAAAATCCACAACTTTTTATAGTACAAAATTGCTGTCAATCAAAAGGAGATGCAGTCTTTCGACAGACCCTCCAATCACCACGCCCGGAGTCCAGGCCAGCCCACTCCTCCATTCACCCCCAGAGACACTGAGTGTCCGTGGGTGGGACATAATCACAGCATTTATCCAATGACCGTCTAGTTTCGAAGCACTGAAAAAAACTGTTCAAAGAAGCCCCATTGATGTCCATGGATGCCAACAGGGAAATGCACTGTGGCGCTACGAGAATTTATGAGAAGGAAATCGAGTCAGTCGACCTGCTATATGTAGCTGATTCTCGTCTTTGAGATGAACGTGTTCTAACACAATTTTTGTCAATAAAATGGTAACACAATAGTACATATTTGACTATTTATTTTTTACATTAAAGGGGAAGCCGAGCCTCTCGTGCAGTCTTAAATAAATCGCACCTGGTTTCAAAGAATGAAGGAACAATCAAATCAAACATCAGGTCTCGATGAACAAAACATATTAAAGATCAAAATCTTGACTGTTCATTGTGTAATTCGTTGGAAACCATATTATGTAACAATAGTCGATGGAAACCAAAATCACCAACCAAATGAGGGCAGGATTCAAAATCCCACCATAAATCAAGGAGAACAATTGAAATCACAGGCTGTTCGAACTTATGTGAATTTCATCACACTCATAATGTGGCTCAGTATTGTGTATGGCACCCACATGCCAGTATCTACCCCCAATAACATGTGGGCATGCTCTTGATGAGATGGCGGATGGTGTACTGGGGGATCTCCTCCCAGACCTGGATCAGCGCATCAGTGAGCACCTAGACAGACTTTTTTAAGTCTGTCACATGTGCTCAGTGTGAGCCTGCTGTCATCTGTGATGAGAACAGGGTGAATGCCAGTCAAGCTGCACGGTGCTGGGCTGTGAGCACTGGTCCCACTAGAGGATGTTGGGCCTTCATGCCGCCCTCATGGAGCCTGTTCCTGACAGTTTGGTCAGAAATATGCACACCAGTAGTTCGCTGGAGGTCGTTTTGTAGGGCTCTGGCAGTGCTCCTCCTGTTCCTCCATGCACAAAGGAGCAGATTCCCTTTCCAGGTCTCCTTGTGTAACGGCCCTTCTCCTGGAATCTCCTCCATGCTCTTGAGACTGTAATGGGAGACACAGCAAACCTTCTTGCTATGGCACATATGGATGTGCCATCCTGGAGGAGCTGGACTACCTGTGCAATCTGAATTGACTGCAGGTACTGAATCATGCTATTAGTAGTGACATGGACACTAGCAAAATGCAAAACTGAACAAGAATCAGTCAGGAAGGATAAGGAAAGAGCAATTGTCTGTGGCCACCACCTGCAAAACCACTTCCTTTTTGGGGGTTGTCTTGCTGTTGCCTGTCCAGCGCACCTATTGTCATTTGCACAGGTGACACTGATTCACAATCACTTATGCTTCCTAACTGGACAGACTGATATCCCTGAAGTTTCATTCACTTGGTGGTATACTATGATGATTGCGTGTTCCCTAAATAGTTTTAAGCAGTGTACCATATTTTCTAATGGACCTGAAACCATTAATTATACATTTCTACCTCAACCATCCATCTTCTTAATCCACAGACTTAAGCATCAGTCTGGAGACACTACAGTACCTCACACTGCTCCAGCATCAGTCTGGAGACACTACAGTACCTCACACTGCTCCAGCATCAGTCTGGA